>CATIWF010175196.1:0-17920 GCA_949630135.1 Balakata baccata
AGGCTCGGCCGGTGACCTGTGATCCATGTCCTCTATATGGTATGCACCTCCAAAATGAGCTAATTACTCTTCTTTGCCTGAAAGATGATGCAATTTGGTGAGTTGCAACTCAATGTGAATAATTATCAAAAGCTTTCTAAAGCACTAAGTCAGTCACAGTTACAAGTAATAATTGTCATTCATATACATTTTGCATGTCATTCTATTTATCAATATCATATGAATATAAATAATATTCAATCATGTAAACATTTCATTTGCTTATACTTATGCTTATGTCATTTTCTTTTTGTTGTGACTAGGCTAAACAGACACTGTCCCGGGTTTCCATGTGAACATTTGCATTTGCTAGCTAGCTTGATTATTTGTAACATTTGCACATTTGTTAGGCCATAGGCCTTTTCTTTTGCTTTTGAACATTTGTTTGGGCCACAGGCCTCTTTTTTTGCTTTACAATGCCATTTAGCTAGTCACAACGCCTTTTAAATCCATATGCATATGCAATTTGCATCAATCATTACTTAACATTTGCATTTATATCACATTTGCATATTCAACAATTAATCACTTCATGGAAGAAAAGCCTATAACATAACCATGTATTTAAGTCATTCATCTCCTTTTGATATCATATCCATACCATAACAATCATGTAATTCATATGGTCGCAAGTCAAGTCACGTTGCACATAGCACGTAATAATCACATTACACGTAACACGTACAAAAGAAATCGTTCGATAATTAAACTCATGTTTTCTTTTGCTAATAAGCCTCTATCTTACTGTCTTTCACTTCCTTGAGGCTCTCCAATATGTTGTGGACCTAATTGAATGTATACTTGATCAATTTGTAGCTAAATAAACTTAAACAAATTGAAGTATGCATTTTAAGGACCACTAACTAGGATTTGGTCTAAAGGCAGTGTCACCTTTATGTGTTCATTAGCTTATAACTTTTTCTCTACTAGTCCAATTTGTATGATTCTTGTCTCTAATTAAATCTAACATGTAGGGATACCACATATCTAAAGTTCAGACTAGCTCAACTATTGTGGAATATTTTATGCAATTTACAAACATGCTCTGTTCTCTGCCCTATTTTTGACCATAGGCAGTTTTGAGACACCAAATTTGCTTCTTCATATCTTATAACGTGTAAGCCATATTTGTATGAAACTTTATATGCACATAGATATGTTAAAATGGAACATTTTTCATGTTGACAACTATCATCCATTTTGCCTCTAAGGTCCTCATATGGTAGGGTAATTGGGACTGGTCAGAAACAGGGCTGGCATCCGGACCAGTCTGACTTGTGAAAGCTATAACTCACAACATAAATAACATATTGAGGTGTGCCAAACTTTAGCTAAGACATATACCTATAACTTTTATGTTTTGATCATTTATAGATTATGTCTATAAGGAGCTCAAAATTGGCAAACAACTGACTGGACCTGCCCAGAACACTAAGCGGGCAGCTCAAATGTGGAACAGGAATGACTCTCTTGCCTATAACTCAACATCCGCCAACAATCTGGTCCTAAAATTTGGTATATAGCTAGATAACACATATATCTACAACTTTCATTTTTGAGATTCCTCAAATAATGACTCTATCATATAGAAACACAATCAAAACAGAAAGTGATTCAGCTAGGTTCCTTAATGGAACCAGTTCCAGTCCAATGCCCATATCTTTTTACAGACACCAAATCATGTAAAACTATTTTTATATCCTTAAAACTAAGACATAAAGCTACAACTTTTATGTTTTGTGTTTCTTTAGATTCGGTCTACAATGTGAAGGAAACGGAGGCCAACATACTGCTCTTGAAACAGAACCAAGAATTACACTGTGTTGCTTATGCCTACATAAACCTAGCCTAACTTATGTCTTAAGTCAAAATTAACATACAAGAGAGGAGAATTACCTTAAGTATGGCCAGATGATGGAGTTTGAGGAAGAAAATTGGAAGAAAAATGAAGAAGAGAAGAAGAAGTGGCAGCTGGATGAAGAAGGGCCAATTCTGTCCCTTTTATCCAAAGTTGCCGACTTACTCTTCTTTTTTTTTTTTTTTTACTTTTATTTTTTTCTGATATTATTTTTAAATAATTTAAATAAATAATAATTAATTAATTATTATTATTATTATTATTATTATTATTATCTCTACATAATTACAAGTACTTAATGCCAAAATACTATGTAGTCAAATTGTCTACTTTAATTTAACTATGCTAAATTTCCTTTATTTTAAATGTAATCATTTATTTAATTTCATTTTCAATATCTTGTGTCCTTATTTAAATTATAGCTAGACACGTACGACTTGGTCCTATTGCGATAAACCTACCCATGTCAAATCTATCTCATGAATACCTTCACACTAAAATCCCTATGTATGCATGTGTTTTATGTGAATGACATATATAAAATGAATATGTCCAAATGAAATGCATGTATGGATGGTCGAGAATGTTACATGTATTGCCATTAGTACAAAATATGTCTTAGGCAAACATCAGATATGTCTGTTCTAAACAAAACAGATATATAAAGTCATGCAGTGGTAATTTTGTAAATAAAATCGAATCAAATGCGACTGTTCTATGGAAGACATACATATCAGATAAATCTGATAAGTCTATCATGGAGAAAAATAGACACATCTGACCTTAATGTATAAATTTACAAATTTAACTTGTATTAATTTAATAATTTATATTTTAAATATTATATTGAATATTTTAAATGTTTTAATTGTTATATAAAGACTAATATAAATCCATTACCAGTCATATTATTTAGAGTAAAATAAAGAGATAAAAATATATTATAATGTACTAATATATATTTTATAATTGAAATATAAAATTAAATTAAAGTAATGTTACATCAGATGTGACTATTAACTAGAAAATAGACTTATCAAATCATAAAAAACGACGTCGTATAGGGGAAATGGGCATAACAGGCCGGGCTGGATGCGTCTGTCACATTGAGAGCAGACACAACTGACACAATAAGCTGGACGCATTTATCACGTTGAGATCAAATGCCATCGGCCCAACAGGCCAAACGCATCTATTTTTATCAAAATAGACGTGTCAATCCCAGTTAGGACGCATTTATGTTAACAAAAACAGACGCATCCAGTCCGTAAGGTGAGACGACGCCTTTCTGATCACCAAATAAGTCTGTTATGCTATAAAATAGACTTATCTGATCACAGTCAGATAAGTCTGTTTTGAGTAAAAATATACTTATCTGACTTCATTTTATAAGTCTGTTTTTAGTAAAAATAGACTTATTTGATCTAATTGGATGCGTTTGTTTTTAAAAAAATAGATGCATTTGACCAGATCAGATGTGAATATTTTTTTAAAATAGACCTATTTGGCCTTATCGAATACGATTATTTTTAACAGTCGCATAATATCCACTTATTAGATACGTTTTCTTCTTATATGTCTGTTCATGAACAGAAGCATTTAAGCCAAAAAAATAGTCAATTAATTCATTTGTCCAAAAGTGCATTTATACTAGATTGATTGCTAATGAACCTACTAATTGATTATCTCATCTCTGGATACAGTCTTCACTAGACTCCAAATAGAAGATAAGAGTGGCGTTGTTTTGGCCAGTCTCACAATATTAGGCGCTCTTGCTTGCAAAATGCTTAGGAAGCATGATTTGTCCACCAAAAGTGACAAAAATAATTTTCCTAGAAGAGCTGTATTTAATTCATGGAGATTCTTCATGCCCGGCCTACCTAAGCTCTTAGGAGCACAACATATCTACCGAAGTACAACCATTAATTTTCTTATCTCTGCATTACCCTCCATAGGAAATTCCGGATACACTTTTCCATCCTTTTTAGCATGTCTTTGGCCATATATATATTGCGAAGTATGAATGTAAGAGCTCATCAGCATAGAGTTAATTAAAGTCAGTCGACCTGCCATTGAAATACTAAGCTTGTTGAGAATTTTATCCATAATTGGTTGTAGCCATTTTTTCCTTGCCCATCCCATAAACAAAGGAATCCTAAGATAATTGAAAGGAATTTTGCGGGATATTTATTACTTTAGTGTACTTTGCAAAATTAATATAATTTTTGGTGTTGTTTTGAAATAAATTCGAAAAGTGGGTGTAGTTAGACCTGCGGTGCGTCGAGTTGAGTGGCGCATGGCTAGGGCACTAGCCACGTGGCGAGCTCGAGCTATCGGTGCGCCTGCCACGTGGTGGGCACACCGCTCGATGCCCACCACGTGTCCCCCTGGAATCTGCCCCCACCCCTTTTCTCATCCAAACAATATTATTTTCTTAGCAATTTCTAGCTTTTTCTCAGGAAAATAGTATTGTTGAATAGAATTTTTGAAACAAAAAAAAGTAACCGGTGAATCACTATTATTTTCAAAGTAATTTTCAGCTTTTCTGAAGAAAATAGTATTATTGAGTAGAGTTTTTGAAAAAAAAAAAATTTAACCCGTGAATTAGAATTTATTCTCTTTGACCAACTTTTACCAAAATTCATTTTCACCTTGAAACCATTCAAAATGTGATATAAACACTTCTTCTTCCAATAAACCATTCAACTCACATTTTAACCAGCAAAACCATTCTCAACTTCATATTTTCGGTCAAGTTTCATATTTCTCTCCATTTCCTCTCATTTCTTTCTATTCACTGACACAAATTCAAAAAATTCTCAACTTCATATTTTCTCCTAACTTTCATATTTCTTCTCTCTTTACTCTCATTTCTTCGGCTTCACTCACACAAATTCTTATTAATTTCTTCTTTTAACTAGTAATCATTTCTTTACTTCTTAGTTCAACAAACTCCTCATACTAAAGGTTAGTATTTCTTATTTATTTAAAAAATTTATTAAACATATTATTTATTATATTAAATGTTTTAGAATATGTTGTATTTTAATATGATGTATATGTATAAGAGATGATATTTTTGTATAAATAAATAATTAAAATATTAAGATAAATTTTCAAAAATAAAATTCTTAAAGTAGATCTAGGTTGAAAATTAAATATTTCATGGTATATAAAATTTTAGTATTAAATAAATAGCTAAAAATAATTACGTAAAATTAGTATGGAGATGAGTTAGTATTAGTAGATAAATATTTTTAGCTACTTAAATTTTTGTAATAATAATAATAATAAATGTTAACTTATTATATCTTTGTTATGATAATGAGGAAATAATTTATTTTTATAGGAAATTTGTTATATATTCTAAACCAATATTTATTTTTATATATTTATATGAGATTGTCTGTAATTGTGAGATAAAATTAAAAAGGTAAAGGATTTTATACGTGGAGTGGAGGTTAGTAATTTTAATTGTATAGTTTTTGGAATGATGTTTATTATTTTTTTTGTTATTTATTATCTTTATAAGTATAATATTTGTTGTGGTGATTAAATATAGTTGTTCATAATAAAATAATGATTAGTAGTTGTGATGGCAATAATAAAAATGTAGAAATAGTATGTTATAGCAATTATTGAATTTTTATTATGATTATTGAATTAAAAAAAATTATTGTAATAATAGTAATAATAACAAATATTATTATTATTAAAAAAATAATTTTTACTTAAGATTAATAAAATGAAAATTTAGAGTAAAATTTATAGCATATATTTAATTAAAAATATACATCATATTCAATATTCAGTACCCATCAAATTGGTAAGATTTATATCAGGCCAATGCAACCTCATATTAAAACATAAATTTATAATAAAGTTAATTAATAATGATTTGTACGGAATTCTAGAAATAATAATAATAATAATGATAATAATTTTCAATTTTTACTGTTGTGTTAGTTGAATTATTATTGTTTAGAATTTTAACTGTTTGAACAATAAAAAAAATAGTACAATGCATTCAATACCGTTTATGGTAATTCATTGGAATGACAAGATAATTCAAACTCAAATTGGTACTACTTTTGTGAATGAATATGCAAAAACTGTTACTTTAGATCAAGAATTATGCATAGAAGTTTTATTGTATATGATTAAAACAACTTTGAATTTGGATAGTAATACAGTTATAAAAAAAAAATTATATCGAACTCTAATGTGTAATCAAGGTGGAAATTTATTTTTTTCACTTAAACAAATATGTGAAGAAAATGAAATTGCATTGATACGTCAAATTGTGAGCCAATTTCTTAGCTTGTAATTTATTGAATTGTTTATTGAGTTATCTTTTGGTGTGACAATTGAACAACATAATATTGGAGGATGTGACACTGTTGAACATATTGGGAAAAACAAAAGATGGTATACAGGTTTGAAAGGATATGTTAGAAATGGGCATACGGAAGGAGTTAGCACCGTAAGATAAAGGGAAGCGAACATATCTTCCTCTGACTTGTTATACACTGTCTAGAAAGGAGAAGACTACCTTTTGTGAGTGTTTATTTAGTGTTAAGGTTCCACATGTATATGCATCAAACATAAAAAGCCTTGTATCAATGAAAGATTTGAGGTTGGTAGGTATGAAATCTCATGACTACCATGTTTTGACGCAACAATTCTTATCGATTGCAATCCGAGGCATACTTCTAAATCATGTCAGAAATGTTATTACAAGACTATTTTTTCTTCAATGCAATATGTTCTAAGGTGGTTGTTCCTTAAACTTTGGATGAGTTTTTGATATAATGGTGCATTTGGTAGTTCATCTTGTGAGAGAGATTAAATTATATGGGCTGGTGTATTTGAAGTACATATACCATTTTGAGAGATTCATGGGCATCTTAAAAGGCTACATAAGGAATCAGCATCGGCTTGAAAGAAGTATAATTGAAAGTTACTTAGTTGAGGAGGGTATTGAATTTTGTACCAACTACTTAGCAGGCACTGAACCAATTGGAATTCCTAAAACTCATCACGAGAGAAGGCTTGGAGATAAAGAAACTAGGGGTAGAGCTAAGGCATAACTTTTTTTTTTATTTTCTAAGTAGAATTTATAATTTACTCTAATTAGCCCCCCTTCTCATTTGTTTCTTGAAATGCATTTAGGCTATATTTGGTTCATGAAATGAAATAATGTAACGCCCACAATTTAGGGCATAGAAATAAAGCAGATTTTGAGGGGTATTATGGTAATTAAAAGTAATAATATAAAATAGGGCAATCCTAGCTTATTTTATGTTTTGGTGGGTAGAACCAAATTCCGCTCGGAAAAGGCCATTTTGCGGTCGGGAAAAGTTTCCCACTTGCGACACCAGGTTCCTAGTCGGGACTCGCCTTTGGATTACACATTATAAATACATATTTTGCATCATTTTCTAAACCTATCAAAACCCTAGCCACCCTCTGCATACCTTAAACACTTCAGAGACACCCTCCTCCATCCTCTACTGATTCCCCTTCCATAAAATCACTCTAAAAGATTATTTTAACAAGATTAAATCATGGTTTTTAGGAGTGTTACTCTAAGAACACAACCTGAACGATTTTGGACAAATTAAATGTTGAGCCATTCTGATTGTTCTTGCATTTTCTTCTCTGATAAGTAAGTATTTGTTACCTTTAAAGAATTTAATTGTATTAGTTCATGGTTTGCAATAGTGGATTAGGGTTTATCTTTGAATCAGGGTTTAGTTTTCATAACCCTATATAATTAGATCATGTATAGCCCTCTTTGATGGGTTTGTGACCATTAGAATGTGTCTTTTCTGATAGGGAGTATGTCAAAAGGTGGAAACAGTCACCGGGATGATGAGGAACCTTGATAGTAAGGGTTTTTAGCTCTATTGTTAGAGGTTTGTACATGTAATCATATTTATTTGCTTTTCTAGCTACATGTTTACTAGTGCCAAGGTATTTTGAATGTTATGCCTCTAATAAATGTCATGAATAATGATCTGAATGGTTTGGATAGAATAGTGTGAATTAATGGCAAGAATTATTCATGATATTTTATGTTTAAATCAGTATTCAATAAGTTAAATGGATTGTGGCATGTTTATGATGACCAAATGGTATGTTTAAATGATATATGATGTTCTGGAAATTGGTATTGTGCCTTGAAATTAAGAGATTTAGGTCAGCATGTAAAAACTGAATTTTATATTGTTGATGTCGAGCCTTTCCTGGTCAGGAAAAGGGAGTCCCAGTCGGGACTTACCCAACCTAGGCCATATTAGCCCCGTAATGGGCATGGCCAACAGCAGCAACACTGCAGTGGCACACGGTAGCGTGCTAGAGTCCAAAATCACCTGTGTGTAAGTGTTAGTTTACTGAATATGATGGTATGAATGTGTAAGGCACGTGTTCTATGTTATTAAATGGAGTACTTATGAATATAATGTTAATGAAATTTTGCCTAAGTGCTATACCATGATGTGAGATGAACTTACATCTATATGATGATACATGGATCACAATGCGACGTGATATGGAAATTATGATATGAATGTTAATATGTTGAAATGTGATAAGTTGCCATGCAAATATCATGGATAAGTTATTATGATCATGGAATAATTCTTATGTGATTAAAAAGAAAGAGATATAAATGCCCTTACTAGTACTAGAATTGACTATAGGATAGATGGCATGCCATTAAGGGTGGTTACGGTACCCTAGGTTTATCCATGCATTTATTACTGGGCAAGGTGGTTTCAGCTCCGAGAGCACCCTTGACCCGAATTGCCAACAACTATTATTATTGATTATGAGATATGTTGGCTTTAGCTCCGAGAGCGCTCTTGTCTCAGGCATAGATACAAATAGTTATGACTAAGTGGGTAGAGTGGCTTCAGTTCCAAGAGCATCCCTATTCACAACCCGTATCTAGTAGTCTAGTATAGAGTATTTGGGCAACTCAAATGAATAAACAGAGACAGGAAAATATAATATAATGTGAGAACTAAGGAAAGGATTCCATTACTAGGTAGGCAGTTGTTATCAGTTAGTGGAATGTTTGGCATGATTTTATGGCTGTGAATAAAATGAATTGAAACATAAGATGAAGTGTTATATTATGACTTTCATGTGATAAATAATATGATTTGATTATTTATGATATGCATGATAGAATTTATATGATTATATGTACCACTAAGCTTGGATAACTTAGCGTGTGGGTTTCCTGCATGCAGGTTCGGAGCCTTAGGAAGAGTTGACATATAGAAGTCGAGCCAGTCATAGCAGCAAAAGATCAAAGTCAGCTCATTATGCATCTCTTTTCATTTCATACATTTTGGGTTAGAACTGGACTTATTATATTTGTATTTTGGATTCATAGTTGTGAACTCAAGACGTTATGGAATTTATATGATGTTTAATTTTCGGTGTGATTAGCCCTAGTTTACAGATCTTATGATTATGTTTTTCTTTTATAAAGGCATGGACTAATGTTATTCATCGATATGGATGTATGATCAGATAAACTATAGTATTATATATTCGAATGGTAAAGATTATGAGAAGAAATAATAGTAATAAGTATGTGGCAGCACTCTCTCGTACAGCAGGCTAATATGCTACATGGGAGGGTGTTACAAATAATATGGAATAAAATTGTAATTTTTAGGGAATATAATAAGTATTCCTTGAATAATTATTCAAAAATAATTACTATTTCATGATTTGGTTCATAAGGCTGAATTAACTATTTATAAAGTCTTCCATTTTCTTTGGAAACAGAGACTAAGGTTTTAATTGCATATACTTTAACCTTTCAACGAGACTAATTTCCATGAAAAAAAAAGTGTATCTCTACAACTTGAAAGAAATATGAAAGTGATTGGCCAATAGATAAAAACTCTTCCATTCATTTTTTTTATTCAATTAAATTAATATTAATTGTTTTACATTGTTGATTTAGTTCAAGAACAGATATCTATTAATTTTTTTTCCTGAGTAAAATTGTAAAGTAATTATTTTCTATTAAAAAATGAAGTAGCTATTTATTTTTATTTTGTTGTGTTAATATAATTTTTTTTTTTGTTTTTTATAGGTTATTGATTAGATTAAAGTGACTTTTCTTGAACAAATTTGGAAACTTCATTATTTGCTCAATCTTATATTATTTGATATAAATATAATATATTCAACTTTTATTATTATATATAATAAATACTTGATCATTAACATTTTGGTTGTTATTGGCTCTAGGGGTGGTAATAATGAACACGACACAGACCCAACACGTTATTTGTAAGAGAGGGATAAGGTTTATCATGTTCGTGTCATAATCATGTCAATTTGATAACGATATGAAAATTATCGTGTTGTATTCCGATTGACCTGCTTACCCTGAAAATACCTTTAACAAGTTAATAATTTATGTCGTATTGTGTCATGTTGACATATTTAATCTGACACATTTTAACCCATATACACATTAACTATATCGTATTGTACTAATTTTATAGGTTAATCGCGTTAAATGTGTCATGTCATGTTAACTCGTTATTAAGTGGGCCGTGTTTGTATTTAAATTTTAGACATTATTAGCTTATTGTGTCTTGTCCATGTTGACTCTTATCATATTATAGGTATATATATCAAGACACGATACAAACTTGACCTACTAACAAGAATTGCCACCCCTAATTGGCCCACCCTTTTATGCAATCTTAGCTCCACCCCTAAAAGGAACGATTGGATTTAAAGTCATAATGATTGGTTGTCAAATACATGACAAAGCACACTTCATTGTGCAGCAACATCTCACTGAGGTTTATCCATACTTGGAAGAGCATATGGCCATTTTAAGACATTTGAATCCTTTAAAAAGTGAAATAAGGTTGACAAATGAACACAATAGTTTATTTATTGGATGGTTTAAAGACCTTGTGATACGTCAATTATCACAAGTACCGGATGAAATATCTGATATTATAAAATGGTTAGCATACAGTCTAGGGTTGTGTGTACAATTTTATGAAGGGTAATACATCAACGGACATACATTCTATACTAAACATCAGGATGACAAAAGCACAATGCAAAATATTGGAATTACTTTGGTAGTTGCATCGAGAGAATTTGCTAGTGCTAAAGATAGAAGCCTAATTAATGCTACGATGTCTTATTATGGTGTAATTGAAGACATATGGGAGCTAAACTATAAGAAATTCAGTATTCCTCTATTCCTGCGTAAATGGGTTGACAATCGACACAGTGTTCAGGTTGATGAGCATGGATTCAAGTTGGTCGATTTTAGTCGGTTTGGTTATGAAGACAATCTATTCATTCTCGCTTCACAAGCCAAATAAGTATTTTACATTGTTAACTCGAGTGATAGCAAGTGGTCTATTGTTCTTCAAAGTAAAAGGCATATCGTTGGTATTGATGACGTAATAGATGAGGAAGAGTATGATCAGTTTGATGAGACTCCCCCATTTTTTATTAGGATACCTATGCTAATGGGTGATGGTATCATAGATCCAACTTACATGTGTGCTGATCACACCGAAGGCTTATGGATCGATAATCCCAAATAAGTGATTTGGTATGTTTATTTATTTGTAGTAATGATATTTATTTGTGGTACATTTATTTTATTTTTTTTTGCAATAATGATATTGCTTTTAAATTACTTTACAATAACATGTTACTTTGTTATAATTACTTGCTTTTAAATCCCAAATAAATTGCTTACTTGTTATACTTATTTGCTATACTTGTGTTGTAGAAAATCATGTCTTCAGAAGACGATGCTCATCCCAGTAGCAAGGGGAAGGAGAAGGGAGGTGCAAAATGCAAGAAATTACTGAAGAAAGGAAAGAAAAAAAGATAATAGAGTTTGATAGGAATGGTAACCCACTTGGAGAAAATGCAAATATATTTAGATCATATCTTGGCATAGTAGCACATTCTAAAGTGAAGATAACATATCTAATATGGAATAAAGTTGAAAAGAGTCTTAAAGACACAATATGAGAGGATATTAAGGTAAAAGTTTGTTATGAAACATTAGACTTGGTATAATAACATCATGAAAGTAAAATGTAGTCCGTCTATTATGTAATTTGTGATTGGAACTAATGACACTAAAATGCTATTTTGCAGGAAGCGTTTATTGTTCTAGATGATATAGAGATGAAGAAAAAAATTTTGATAAATATGGGAAGGCGTCGAAAGATTTCAAAAACCACGTTGTCAAAATATTAAATCAAGATGGTTGGTAATCCTCACTAGTTATCACCATTGGAAAAATATGAATATTTAGAATCTGTATGGGAAGAGTTCAAATTGATGCATCAAAACGATGAATTTGAGGTACCTTTTATTAAAATCTATAAGTTTTTCTATGTATTGTAGAATCATTAGTCATTAAAGTCATTAATATTTTAATTATTTTGGTAGAAATATATTAAGATATCAAAATAATATTGATTTCTTCATTACTTGTGTTTGTGTTAGCAGCAAATCAGGATCGTAAGCATGGGAAAAAAAATCAAAGGATGTCCATCCTTATTATTTAGGTCGCAAGGGCTATGCTGGTAGAAGACCCGAATGGCTAGCTGAAGATCCTATTGCTTCTTTCTCCTCATCATCGATGATGCAATCAGATGTCACATCATTATATAATTGGAGTCTCGACTAGGTAAGAGATAGAATAAGAAAGACAGATGAAGGAAATTATATAATACCAGTCGAAGAAACAAGAGACGTGGCATATAAAATGGTACGTAATATTTTGCTAATGACTTTTTTTATTTAATTTAGTCTTATTTTACTTGTTGATTATAATGATTTTTATTTTATGTTTAATTAATTATATATTTTTCATATGAAAATTGCTTCTTTTTTTTTTTGCATATGTTTTCTTACAACTTTTTGTGTTTTATTTTTGATGAATATATATATATATATATTTAATAGGAGTCCATGCAGGAAGAAGTAAATTAGGGAATCTAGGTTATATATATATATATATATATATATATATATATAGGGAGAGAGAGAGAGAGAGTTTAGACAGCTACCTCAATTTATCCCTTAAACTACACTTTCCTATTTAGAGTTCCATTTAAACCTACAAGACAATTAACAACTAATTTAGGACCTCCTCTTAGCTTTCACAACTATATTCTAAGTTAAATTTATCATATCTTATAGCAATAGGAATCAACCTTTTATAAAACTGCTCAGATTAGAGATTGCAATCTATTAAAGATGTATCTTTTTACTATATGTCAATATATGTATTATTAGTTGGATCCTCATAAATAAAATATATGCAAGAAATTTAAGTTTGGAACCAAAAACTACTAAGGATTGCTATGAGAGGAACTGACCTCGAAGAGCAGTTACCAAATTGACATTGGAGATGAAATCACTAATAAGAAGCTTCTCATCAGGAGCCCAATAATAAGCTCTTAGTTTTACAATATTTGGATGCTTAACTTTCCTAAAGGTCTACACTTCAACCACCAACTCTTTATCTCTCTGCTTCCCACTTTCACCAAGCCGCTCACAACCACTGATACACCATTTCCTAGCACTACTTATACACTATCCCAACCCATTTTTCCCAATACATAAGCTGAAGCTCTTGTCCAACTCAAAGCTAAAACCTTTGTTAACGGCAATTAGCTCCCCTTCCCCTTTCCTTTGCTTTGCTTTTTTCACATCTTCCACCTCCAAATCATCATTTTGGAAACCACACGCATAGAAACAAAGGCTGCAAGTGCATGATTTCAAATTAGAGGTTGGGGATAAGATATTTTGTGATGAGTTACTATAAACAAAGGCTTTAAGGGCATGATTTCAAATTGAAGGATAGGGATAAGATATTTTGTAATTAGTTATTGTATTTTAGGTTCCCACCTAGAAAGGGAGAACCGGAGAAGAGAGATATGCTAAGGATATTTGCCAAGAAATTATAAATTAATTAATTTACTTTTGGTTTGGTGGGAAATGATTGCAAAAAAATTTTTTTTGGATAAATAATGAGGGGCTTGTGTAGAAAATAGAAATTCTCCCATTAACTGTTATGTCTTTAATGATGGAAATTTTATACCTAAAACTATAAAATTTATACTTTTAATGAGAGGTTTTGAATATTCTCATTAGTTTTCCATCATTAAAAGTTATTTCTCTTATAGTATAAATACAAAAGCAACTTGGAAATTTGCAAGTTTGAGTTTTCTTTGGGTATTTTTGGGTGTGGAAAAATATTAATTTGCGGGTTATGGAAAACACCGTTGTGAGCTTTGAGAATTTTCTCTAGGGATTCTAAAAAGGTGAGAATTATTCATCTAGCTTATGTGAGTGGAAAAATAATGTCCCTTAAGACAGACACAATCCAACAATACAATCTATAGTGTTTAAAGCTGTTGCCCAAACAATCACCAAGAAGGGGGGGATGAATTGGTGAGAAGTTAAAAAATTTGTACTTTCAAGAGAGTATAAGCAAGGAGAAGATTGAGATACAAATTTTATAGAGGTTCGGGTGTTAACTAACCTTACTCCTCTGCTCAACTTAGATTAGGTATTCACTAATCTAATCACTTAGATTACAATCTTTGGAGTTTTAACAAGCTCACTCCTAACTAGGTGTTTTAACAAGGCTAACACTCAACCCAAATTTTCCTTGTGTTTTGTGGCTCACACAACAACCAATTCCTTGTAATTTAGCTCACATTACCCAATTACAAGACAACCCAAGTGTTTTAAGATTAACACTTGAAACCCCCTTATATAAAAATAATTAATGAAAGGATTGAGAAAATAAATTGCAATAGCTTTGGCACGTGTTGAGTTGTTGGTTCTAATTAAATGGCCTTTTGGTAAAGTATATATACTGATTTCCTACCAATTAGCCGTTACAAAGTGGTGTCATAACTCTTTCTAACATTCTCTTACAAGTGTATTAAATGCAGTCTGCAGATAGAGGTGTCCCGGTCGGGAACCATGCTTTCCCGGTCGGGAAATACCCAATTGCAATATGTGGCAGCTTCTGGTTGGCTAAAAACCCCAACAGCTAGTTTTTATTCAAGTGTCCCAGTCGGGACTCCATGTGTCCTGGTCGGGACTTGCTCGATGATGCCACTGTCAGGAACTTGTGTCTTCTTGGCTTTCAATGAGTCCTGGTCGGGACTACCATTCTCGGTCGGGACCTAAGTTAGTTTGACTAAGAGTGTTTTGATTTCTAATGATGTAGCACATTTTGGTGGTGTCTCCTCTTCAATGGTCATATTTTTTTGAATGTTCCGCTCAGACTACAATCATTTTCGGTTAAAACATCCCATGTCCCGGTCTTTTTTTGCTATTGGAACTTTTGGATCATCATCCTGCAAAGTTTTTAGGTCTGGACACTTGCTTTGCTTGGTCTACACTACAGTCCTGGTCGGGACATATTTGTCCCGATATGGAAAACGCCAGTCCCGGTCGAGACATACCCTTTTCCGGTCTACTTTTGCTACTGGAACTTTGAGACACTTAGAGACAATGTTTTCCCTATCTAGACAAATCACTTTCCGGCCTGTACTAATGTCCCAGTCGGCAATTACACATCTCCAGGAAATTCTTGAGTTGTTCAATGAGGAAACCTTAACCAAATATGCTGAAACTTTGAATACTATCAAAACAACACTTAACAAAGATGTTAGTAATAATTAATTTGATTGTCAAGATCAAAATAGAGAGCAATCACCCTACGCTTAACAAAGGCTTTTTCCACTCACATCTTTTACATCTATTTTATATATAAAAAAAAAAACAGATTCAAAAATAGTCACATTTTGCATATGTTTAAAAAAAATATATATGCAAAAAAGTGTGATTTTTTCACTTTAGTTTTTAATAAAACAAACACGAAAGGTCCAATTTTTTTTTAAAAAAAATTTGAATTCTATTTCAATATTATTAAATCAATATTTATTAACTATAAATAAAATACTACAAAAAGATACATTTTTGTTTTTAATAATTTTCTCTTAGTTACAAAATAGAAAAAGAATAGAAAATTCTCTATGCACTAACCTAGTTGTCTGTCTCTCTATTAGTTTTATCCAAATAAGTAAAGTTTAACCTGATGCACATGGAAGATAATATAGCTAAAAGTTCTCAGAGACTCGAACATATAAAAGATATATTGGATATATGTCCTACAGTGAGTAAATTGATTTTTTTTTTCCAAATAACTTTTTATCAGCACTAGTAAGTCATACCAAGGGCAATAGCAAGGCAAGCATACCCAAGTGCATAGAGTAAGATTTCAACGTACTTTCCAAACAAGCATACCCAGACCATACAGAATATTTTACTAATACATTAGTTGTGTAATTGCTTGAAAGTTTTTCTAATTGTAACCAAATTAAGTTCTAGACTAATTGTCTATGGAAAATTATGCCATAATTTTTGTACGACTATAGACAAAGTCTTGCTATATGTAACATAAAATATTTTAATAGAATGTGCTTCACAACATAGTAACTCTTATCAAAATTTACTAGTGCTAAAGCATCCTTAAGACACCCTAATTGAACACATTAGAATCATTGCTAGAAGAAAAACATAAAGCCAATCAAAAGCTTAATCTCAAACTAGTTTAAGAAATGATGATTATCCAAATCATTAATTATAAAAAGTATTTATTTTATCAAGCACAAACCACTTAACCATTATTGCCCAAACAATCACCAGGGAGGGGGGGGGGGAGATAAATTGGTGGGAAATTAAAATTTGCACAACAAGATAATAAAAGAGAGAAGGGATAATTGAGACACAAATTTTATAGAGGTTCAGGTGTTAACTAACCCTACTCCTCTCCCCAACTTAGATTGGGTATTAACTAATCTAATCACTTAGATTACAATCTTTGGAGTTTTAACGAGCTCACTCCCAACTAGGTGTTTTAACAAGGCTAACACTCAACCCAAATTTTCCTTGTGTTTTGTGGCTCACATAATAACCAATTCCTTGTCATTTGGCTCACACTACCCAATTACAAGACAACCCCAAGTGTTTTCAAATTAACATTGAACCCTTATACAAATGCAATCAATGAAAGGATTTGAGAAAATAAATTGCAATAGCTTTGGCACTTGTTAAGTTATTGGTTCTTATTAAATGGCCTTTTAGTAAGGTATTTATGCTGAGTACCTACCAATTAGCTCTTACAAATGGTGCCATAACTCTTTCTAACGTTCTTTTACAAGTGCATTAAATGCAATCTACAGAGAGAAGTATCCCGGTCAGGAACCATGATGTCTCAATCGGGAAATGCCCAATTTTCATATGTGGCAGCTTCTGGTTGGTTGAAAATTCCAACGGCTAGTTTTTGTTCAATTGTCTCGGTCGGGACACCATGTGTCCAGATCGGAACTTGCCCGATGATCCCACTGCCGGAAAGTTGGTTTGAATAAGTCCTAATCGGGACTACCATTCTCGGTCGGTACACTGAGTGTCCTGATCGGGACATGCCATGTCCCGGTCTGCTTTTGCTACTGGAACTCTTGGGTCATCATCCTTCAAGGTTTCCCAGTCTAGACATTTGCTTTGCTTGGTCTACACTAGAGTCTCGGTCGGTACATTTGTGTCCCGGTCGGGAACATGCCTATCCCGGTTTGGAACATACCTGTCTCGATCGAGAAACACCCCTTTTCGGTCTGCTTTTGCTACTGGAACTTTGACACATTTGGAAACAACATTTTCCCGGTCTGGACATGTGTCTTCCCGATCTGTACTCGTGTCCCGGTCGGGAGTTACACGTCTCTATGAAATTCTTGAGTTGTTCAATAAGGAAACCTTATCCAAATGTGCTGAAACTTTGAAAGCATATTATTCAATATGTTAATTTGATTATAATACTACCAATTTGATATTTTTGCCTAATTTGATTGTCAAAATCAAAAAGGGGGAGATTGTTAATCATGGGATGGTTGATCTCTATTTTGATCTTGA
>CATIWF010175204.1:0-20853 GCA_949630135.1 Balakata baccata
ATCACTCTCATTGAAATTACAAAAATAAAATAAAATTTGAAAAAACTGTTTCACCCTTTCATTACAATGTTCTTCTGGAATTACAAGCCAACATGGCCTACAATATGCCCCCTTACACCTAGCTGCTAGCTACCGCGTAACGACCTTGACCTCTAACCTTTTTCCCCGCGGCACAATTATTAGCAATAAAAAGAAGAAAACATTAATTAAAAATTAAAACAATAGTAATTAAAGTGAAAGAGAAACAAAATAAAATTAATCACACTTAAGATGCTGACTCTGCCAAGTGCCAAATACAGTTAACATGAAATCAGGCATGAACAGATCGTTACAAGCTCCCAGGAATGCTCGCGCTTTTGCCATTTCTTCTTCCTCGAATTCCCTATTTGTTTGCTTATCTTTTTCTTGTCATCCACTTCCATTACCTTTTTTTTCCCGAGAAATGACCACAGAAACTTCACAGTTGCCTTAGCTCTCCTTTTCTGAGAGAAATTTCTACAAAGCTTGTCGTCTGGTTCAGGTTTTAGCTGCTATATATTTGAAGTTGAAAGAGTTGTTTTTAGGTTAGAGAAAAAGAAATTGAAATGGAAAACTTTTTGAATGAGAGTTTTGATGTGAAATCGAAGCATTCTTCGGAGGAGACTTTGCAGAAATGGAGGAAGTTGTGTGGAGTGGTGAAGAATCCAAAGAGAAGGTTTCGCTTTACTGCCAATTTCTCCAAGAGATACGAGGCTGCTGCTATGAGGAAGACCAATCATGTAAGTATATCTTGATTCAAATTCAATTAACAATAATATTAATAATGTTTATATTTAGCTTCATTCTGAATGATTACTCAAGTATAGCCTATAAATTATAATTTCTAAAGGATATTACGCCCTAAGACTGGATAATGTACAAAAAACTCGCAAGAGGACTTGAATTCTGTCATACTTGAAGGAATTTCAATGATTTGCATAAATTGATTTTGTTTTCACTTTTCAGTATCTGTTTTTTTTTTTTTTGGTGAAGTTGGGTTTTGGATGTGCTAGGTTTGTTCTAGTTGTTGCTGGCTCATTGATTAAATATATATGCAAGTTTGGTTGTCAAGTTTCTTCTGGATTTGGAGAGGGCAACCAGTGTCTTCATGCTTCTTTCCTTACTATTTGGTATTTCATTAGCTGATATTGTTATAGTGAGAGCCCTCTTAACTCTTGAGATTGTGCTCCCTTTACTTTGAAAAACAGGCCAAGAAACGAGTGACAAAGTCCTACTAAAAGAAATACAAATGCGTCACATGGGGCACAAATTTGCCTTTCCCACTACATTTTCTTATCCCTCTTGTAAAATTTATTATTCTCTCATTATATTTCAGATGAGAATTTGGAGTAATTTCCAGTTTGTTATTTGGTCAGTTAGTTAATACCAATTTGGCTGCTATTTGCTTAAATCTTGTGCTAACATGATAGTAATAGAAAAAAAAAAAGTTGTGTTTATTAACTTAAAGGACATTTCTGAAACAATTGTTATTGGAGTGCTATTGGTGACAAGTGACATTACTTTCAGCCTTTTAACGAACTTGTCTAATTTCTTTAGGAAATATAAATGAGGTTACTGTATGTCCTTATATTGGCAATGCAATGCGATATGAACTTTTAACTTTATTACCTATCATGCATTACTCTGTGTATTTATTGCGAATGCTGAAATGAGATGCATACTCTATTTTCCTCTAAAAAGCTTTCTTCTATTCGGTATATAAACTTCTCCGAAGTTGAGGAAAGTTGTTCATAAGGAGGTGTTCTGATTGATTTTTTGATTTCATTCTTTTCTCAGTACTGAATTGCGAAAATGATTATGTCATTTCAACTTGGTTATCAACCAGCAAAACAAGCACATAATCTATGTTGCAAAATAGGATCTTATTTTTCCTTTTTTCTTGAATTTGTAGGAGAAGTTAAGGATTGCAGTTCTGGTCTCCAAAGCTGCATTTCAATTTATGCAAGGTGAGTTTCTCTAGATTATAAACTTAAAGCTTGTTGCAGTGAAATTACTTTTTAACAACCGCTAAAAATGGCATCTTTGCAGGTGTGACCCCAAGTGAGTATAGTGTACCTGCAGAAGTGAAGGCTGCAGGTTTTGATATTTGTGCTGATGAGTTAGGATCCATAGTTGAATGCCACGATTTGAAGAAGTTAAAGTCTCATGGGGGTGCGAATGGTATTGCTGAAAAGCTGTGCACTTCAACAACTAATGGGATTTCGACGGATAATGATCAACTGAATCGCAGACAAGAGATTTACGGAATAAATAAATTTGCAGAGAGTGAAGCTCGGAGTTTCTGGGTATTTGTTTTGGAAGCCCTTCAGGACATGACCCTTATGATACTTGGGGTATGTGCCTTTGTGTCTTTACTAGTCGGCATAGGAACTGAAGGATGGCCAAAAGGGGCTCATGATGGTCTTGGAATTGTTGCAAGCATCTTGTTGGTTGTGTTTGTCACAGCAACAAGTGATTATCGGCAATCATTACAATTCAGGGATCTGGACAAGGAGAAAAAGAAGATAGCCGTTCAGGTTACAAGAAATGGATTTAGACAGAAAATGTCTATTTATGATTTGCTTCCAGGTGATATTGTACATCTTGCTATTGGAGACCAAGTCCCTGCAGATGGGCTATTTGTTTCAGGATTTTCTGTTTTAATTGATGAATCGAGTTTAACTGGGGAAAGTGAGCCAGTAGTGGTGAACGAAGAAAGTCCTTGTATGTTGTCTGGAACAAAGATCCAAGATGGATCATGCAAAATGATTATTACTACTGTTGGGATGAGGACTCAATGGGGTAAACTAATGGCAACTCTCAGTGAAGGAGGAGATGATGAAACGCCTTTGCAGGTGAAATTGAATGGAGTCGCAACCATTATTGGGACGATAGGCCTTGCCTTTGCTGTTGTAACTTTTGCAGTTTTGGTGCAGGGGCTATTTAGCCGAAAATGGCATGAACGGTCACACTGGAATTGGTCAGGAGATGAGTTATTGGAGCTGTTGGAATACTTTGCAGTCGCAGTGACAATTGTTGTTGTTGCTGTTCCAGAGGGGCTTCCGCTGGCTGTGACATTGAGCCTTGCCTTCGCCATGAAAAAGATGATGAATGATAGAGCCCTTGTTCGACATTTGGCAGCTTGTGAGACCATGGGATCAGCAACAACCATCTGTAGTGACAAAACTGGAACTCTAACTACTAATCATATGACAGTTGTAAAATCGTGTATTTGCATGAATATCAAGGATATTAGCCAACCTGATAGCACTTCAAGCATGTGCTCGGAAATACTTGATTCTGCTGTGAAACTTCTGCGACAATCAATATTTAACAACACTGGAGGAGAAGTTGTGGTTGGTAAAGATGGCAAAAGAGAGATCTTGGGAACACCAACTGAGAGTGCTATACTGGAGTTTGGGTTGTCTCTAGGTGGAGATTTTCAAGCAGAACGAGAAGCAGTCAAACTCATTAAAGTTGAGCCCTTCAACTCCACAAAAAAACGAATGGGGGTCGTAGTGGAGCTTCCTGACGGAGGCTTGCGAGCCCACACTAAAGGTGCTTCAGAAATTGTTTTGGCTTCATGTGACAAACTGATCAATTCAAATGGTGACGTTGTTCCCCTTAATGAAGAGTCAATTAACCGTCTTAAGGTCACAATTGATCAGTTTGCCAGTGAAGCTCTGAGAACTCTATGTCTTGCTTATATGGACCTGGAAAGTGGATTTTCCCCTGACAATGCTATTCCAGTTTCTGGATACACTTGTATAGGAATTGTTGGTATTAAAGATCCTGTTCGACCTGGTGTCAAGGAGTCTGTTGCAGTTTGTCGTTCAGCTGGTATCACTGTACGAATGGTCACAGGAGACAATATCAATACTGCTAAGGCTATAGCTAGGGAATGTGGGATTCTTACTGATGATGGTATAGCAATTGAAGGTCCAGTTTTTAGAGAGAAGAAACAGGAAGAACTGATGCAGCTAATTCCCAAAATTCAGGTTTTATTTACTTTCATAGTTTTTGAATAAATGGAAAAGATTAATTTTGAGCTGGAACTTAACAATTGAATTCATTTATAGGTGATGGCTCGATCTTCACCTCTGGATAAGCATACACTGGTGAAGCATTTGCGAACAACATTTGGTGAAGTTGTTGCGGTAACTGGTGATGGAACCAATGATGCCCCAGCTCTTCATGAAGCAGATATTGGTCTAGCAATGGGAATTGCTGGTACGGAGGTGAGTTTATCATGTCCAAGTGCAACAATCTTCCTTCAGCTATGTTGGGTGTTCTATTAGTTTCAATTATACTTGCCCAGTAATTTGCTGGCTAATTTGGTTCGTTGACTTGTAGAAATCAGATATCAGCTTTTTTATCATCTTTCTACCTTTGCTTTTGAAGGATAACATGTTCACATTTTATTTTTGTCTGATCACTAAGACTTCCCATCGTGTTATTCAGAGTTGAAGAATTATTTTTATCATTAAGTCATAGAAGAATATTTTGAGAATAATTGATATGAAATGATTAAAGAGTATCAGAACTTGATATATCTTAGAACTTCAATGGTATCACAGTCGAACTAATGGAAATTTAGCAGTAGGTTGGTTGGTATTTCTTAATCATGAATGAAAAAATTTAAATCGCCAGAGCAGTGAGTGACCATGTATCTTGCCCTGTGTGTATATCCAATTATCTTTATTTAACAGGCAGATTCTCTAATGCCAGAGTTTCTAATTAATTGTGAAAAACAGGTGCATAATTTCATTATTGATTTTCAAATTTCAGGTGGCTAAAGAGAGTGCTGATGTCATAATTCTGGATGATAATTTCTCTACTATCGCAACAGTTGCCAAATGGGGACGTTCTGTTTACATAAATATTCAAAAATTTGTACAGTTTCAGCTGACAGTTAATGTTGTTGCTTTAATTGTGAACTTCTCTTCAGCCTGTTTGACAGGTAAGAAGTCTCTACAACTACTGTGTTCTTTAAGAATGAAGCATATTGATATCTTTTGTTTCACAAAAACCAGTTTTTCTACTATACTAAAAGATTAATTTTTCCAAAATCACATACTAGGAAGTGCCCCCCTTACTGCTGTTCAGCTTTTGTGGGTGAACATGATCATGGATACACTGGGAGCTCTTGCACTCGCAACAGAACCACCAAATGATGAATTAATGAAGCGCTCACCTGTCGGAAGGAAAGGCCATTTTATCAGTAATGTCATGTGGAGGAATATCCTAGGCCAGTCCATGTATCAGTTTATGGTAATATGGCATCTTCAAGCTAGAGGGAAAGCAACATTTCATCTCGATGGCCCAGACTCTGATCTGATCCTGAATACTATTATATTCAACTCATTTGTCTTCTGTCAGGTGAGCTTTCTTGTAAACTTCATTTTCGTCTTCAGATAAAACTATAATTGCATTGGCATGATATATTATCTAACTGTTGATTATGCTTTTATGCTTCTTTATGTGCAACGCATTCTCACTAAAAACCTTTTATTTCAATCTGCAGGCTTTCAATGAGATAAGCTCACGAGAGATGGAGGCAATCAACGTTTTCAAAGGCATTTTGAACAACTACGTTTTTGTCACTGTCCTTGCCTGCACTGTCCTTTGCCAAATCATAATTGTGGAATTTTTGGGTACATTTGCTAACACAGCACCTCTCACTCTCACGCAATGGTTTGTTAGTGTATTCGTTGGATTTCTAGGCATGCCGATTGCTGCAGGTTTAAAGATGATCCCAGTATAAATTCCATTGCTGAGATGCTGCCTTTTGAATTGCATCTTAACATTTGGTTTGGCAGTTGGCTTGAAGAATCCTTCTTCTTGTAATGAAAGAATATGCATAGTACAGTGCTCTTGGCTTGTCTTTAAGACCAGACAAAGGAGAAAGAAGGATTTTCAGAATTAAGAATTTTGTAGGATTCCCATTTTTCTTTCGTTTAGAACCTAAAAGATGCTGGCAATTTTTCATGCATCTTCTAGATGAAATCTAAGTTTGATGGCTCAGTGCAAGGCTGCTCATAGTCTGCAGTCATGTATAGGAACTTCATTTATTAGTCGCTTTTTTATTATTATTGTTATTATTACTACTTCTATGCAGTTAAATATTCTTGATTTTTGTAATGTTTTAATCTGTAACTGTTAAATGATCTTTTTTTTAAACCCTAAACATTAGTCGCTCCTGGTTAGAGGAATTATTGAGTGAGATTGGCAGCGCACACATTTATATGGCAGCCTGTAAATGTTTTATTGTAGAAATTGTTGAGGAAAAAATAAATAAGCAAAAGAGTTAATCTATTCTTCCATCACAGTAAACCTCTCAGTTTCGAATACATGGTAACCAAACAGGTTCAAGCAATGCTTTGGCACTTTGCAGTTTTGGTCTCACATCTTCACTACTTTGTTCCTCGATTTCTCTCTGAATCTGAGGGTAAATGTCTGGCAGAGAACTCAGCATCATATCATGTTCATTCCACTCTTTGTTATCTTGGCCAACTAACTTCACACACTCCCAAGTGTAGGAGTCCCAATACCAATCCAAAATCCTTCCTTTCCAAGCCAACAACTGAATGGGTTAACAAAATCACCCCAACTGCATCCATCACATGAGAATTGCCTTTCAACAGTGAAAGTATCGATTCTAAACAATTTTTGAGCACAGGAAACTCCGCTGGTTCTAAAACTCTATCATCCTCGTCGTTTGAACTAACTTTGCTCATTTCCCACAGCTCATTCTTTGCTAAAATTGAAGGCGATAATGGCAAATGGAGCTTCACATGAGATAAGGTCGTCAAGTATATGTTTTCTTCTGTAGCTTTTTTAAGTATGCAGCCAGATCCCAATGCAAGAATCAAATCAGGCAGCCAAGGTTTTGCTATTGCAACAAAGCGTGCAGCAAAACTAGAGCCCAAGCACAGTTCAACGGAGATGATTAGGTCAAGTAAATTATTGGCAAGATCAAAAGCTTCTGGTGGGGGTGGTGAAGCTTCATTAGTGTCTTTAAGGATGAGATTCAGTAACTTGAATTGCACTCTTCTGCTAGATTGCTGCCCTAGGACAAAGACCATATCTTTTACATACAATGATGCAAAGTTTAAGCACCTTTTGTGAATGTGGGAGAGAAAGCCCATTGCAATGGAATCAACGATGAACTTGAGGATTGTGGTAAGCATCTTCACCCTGCGTGACATTATCTTCTCTTTATGATGAAGGGACCCTGCATAGAAGCAAGTACTTTGAATTAGTAAGAAATAAAATTGACAAGAAATTTTTTTTGTGATATGAAGAATGACAAACATTCTTAGCCTATATTTGGTTCAATTTCATTAAGGAATCATGATAGAGTTGATTTGCAAAATTTGGTACGACTTGTACAAAATGTGGAATTTATTTTGTACCACCTCAGAAAAAAATAAAATGGGAAAAATGAGATGAGCGAGATAAATTAAATTTTTTTAAAAAAGATATAATAATTGAAAACAGATTTTGTTTTCTTGAGATCTAATAAAAATGAATAGTTAACTGACATTTTTTTGTATATCATATCAAGGAGAGAAATAGGAGAGACGGAGAGAGGAGGAAAGATAATGAGAATGAAAAGCATAAGTAAAAAAAAAAAAAAATCATTTGAAAAAAATAAAAGCTCTTAAATTCAAAAATTCATTTACAAATATTATCGATTTTGATTAAATTTGGTTTAGTTATGATCAATGAAATTCTCACTCAAACCAAATATGCACATTTTAGATTTGTAAATGAATTCCACAAAAATTTATAGAATTCATTTATATCAAACGTGCATAAAGTTAGAGAATGAATAAGAGATATATTTATGCAAAAGTAAGGCATGATGAAATCATGTTAAACAAACAGTATGATTTCATTTTGGAGTGAATATCATTCAAAACTAAACATCAGTGCAACGTAACAAAGCTATGCATTTACGGCATCTTGTTATCCACTTACCATCGTTATTTGAGGTAGAAGCATCTTTCTGAGGCTCTTTTTGCTTTTCTGCACTATTATAGGCTTTCTTATTATCTTCTGTTGTGTCTGAAGCTAAATTGCCAGACTCACTGATGTCACCAGCTGCGAGCATCTTTTCAGTACAGTAAAGCAGGTGGTCTGTCGTCTTATCCAACAACGTCTGCAAAAGAGCACATTAAAGCAAAAAGATTCAAAGCAGATCAGAAACAATTTTTATTACTTACCACTTGTAGAAGGAAATGTTTTGAGAAGCTAAGTTACAAATAAAGAGGTGAAGTAACAAAGATGTGCTCCTTCAGAAGTTCATAATGGTTAAATCTCTTATTGCAATTATAAAGCATATCACTAAATTTACAATTTTACATGCATGTTTTAGTCTATAAAATACAATATTAGTGATTCAAAAAATGGATCTCGGTTAAAATTCAAAGTTCCAATCGTTAAAAATAAAATGAATTAATTATTCAGGGACCAAATTACCAGTGCATAAATTACACTGCCAGTAAGTTGGAGTAGGAGCATAAGCTATGAAGAATGATCATAACAATTATAGAATGCAGTTTATGTTTATCAAAGGGGGAAATTTCTGAATGTAGAATCCATAGGGTAACCGATAACTCAGTGCGCTTTTCACATTATAAATTTTATAAGCAACAACATGACTTCTGTCAAGCTCTGATGTAACAAATGAACACGCTATCAGAAACTATCAGTTTGAAGTGTGGTCCACTAACCCAGGGAGTGTTTATCCAGCAACACGAGATATGCATTCCATACAAATTATAGTATTAAAAGGCATAATACTTCACCTCAAAGAATTCATAATATAGAAAGCAATTAATGTTGAAAAGATAGCTACTTGCCTCCAGAGCTGATGAACTGTCAGTCATATTACTTTCTTTGTTACCACATTCATTTGTACTGATATTTATTTTTTGAAGAGTCATATGCAACGCAAGAGCTGTATATGCCAAAACTGGAGTCGTGTCCATGTATTCATAACCAATGCACTGCAAGATGCTAACTTCCGAAATGACCTTTAAAGCAAGGAATGAAAGCTCCAGAGCTTGAGACTTCAGTATAGCTCTCCAAGAATCCTCAGAGACAAGCAAATCTTTTATTTGCCAGGCTATTCCTAAAGCAATTGAATAATCATGCTCAAAGTTGGATGCAGTTTTTCCGCTTATGTGTTTCCACTTAGCTGAAATTTTGACGGAGGGCTTGCATTTCTTCCTTTTTCTCGGGGAAATAATCTGCTTTGGTATTTCAATCCCAAATTTAATATGGCAACGACAGGCAGTTTTCAGTAAAAGCTTTGTTAGTCACAAGACAGCAACAATTTGTGGGCAGACCGCACTTCATCTTGCAATTCCACATTAGCAGATATTCCACCACAATCAGTGATAAGGTGCATACATTCTTCAACAAGCACAGACATCCTCTGGGGAGATGACAGAAAAAATGTTGAGCACATATGCTTGACCACGCCCAGTACATGCAGCATCAAAGAGGCACTTTACTTTTCCACCAGCAAATAACTCTTTAAGAGCATTCTTGTAACATGGGTCAGGTACTAGATTTTCGCAAAGATTGTTAATAGCAGCAAGTACACCCTCAATTTGATGCGCCTCCAATTTATCA
Source organism: Balakata baccata (assembly GCA_949630135.1). Lineage (NCBI taxonomy): Eukaryota > Viridiplantae > Streptophyta > Magnoliopsida > Malpighiales > Euphorbiaceae > Balakata > Balakata baccata. Next base: position 9,664 of record CATIWF010175204.1, read on the forward strand.
TGAGATAAAACAAAACTTATCAATACTCTAACAAGCTCCATGCAAGACTTGAGAGATACTCCCTCTAATACAGCATATTCACAAAACCTTGCACCTGCCATTGGAGACCTTTTAAAAAGCGTAAGACAGCGATTGCATGCCTCTTCAGTGCTTACTTTTGGGGGAAAGTATGATGGCGTAAGCGAACTTATCTTTTGAGCAACCTGAGATTGATCATTTTCAAGAATTGACAATAATACATCTAAACCTACAACCTGCAGATGCATTATCAGAACAACATCAACCAAAAAGATATGTAAGAGAAATCATTCAAGCAAGAAACATTAAGAAAAAGCACTCAAAAAGTTACAACTGCTAATTCAAGATAGAAGTTTTAGAGTTCTCAGTACCTTATTAAACTTGAATGCTCGAATATCCCTTATAAGAAGAAGGAGATCCAAAACAGCCACACGAATGGAAAGATCAGTATCCAAGATCAAATGTCCAAGTCTTGGTAGAAGGACTTTCAGAATTTCATGAGATTGCAGATTTCCAAGCAAATAAACAATCCCACGCTATGTGGAAAGCCTAACCTCATTGCACATATCATTTGATGTCATCAAAAACTTGTGTATCTTTGTAATGGTTGTTGGAGAAATAGTTTCCCAAATCTCTCTATTAAAAATTAGAGTTTTTAAAATTTTTTAATTTAGTCGAAACATGCAATCAAATATTGTATGACATGAAAATACACTTTTTATATTAACTTTAAATATTTATCCATAACTTTTAGCAAAACATATTTTGTAACTTTTATGGATAATATCCATTTTGCCAAAATCATTCCATGATTTTTAAGAACAAAATAGAAAAATAAAAAGGTTAAGACAAACTTTTTATTACCGAATTCACCAAAGTGCAAATCAAACAAAAAGACCAAAACTTTAGTTGCGTTGATGAAACTCTTTTGTTAGTCTCATATGTATGATCACAAATATCTTATTCTTTCAAATTTATAAGCTACTAACACTTTAGGAAATTTTCCTCAATATTTTCTTTCAAAAATTTTCAATGCAAAACTATTGAAAGAAAAAGGAACCGAAGAAAGGAAGAAGGAACAGAGCATAAGAAGAAGAGAAGAAGATTATTAAGAAAAAAAAAATACCCTTAACATTTAAGGTTGGCAGACGAGATGGGTGGTTGGTTGTGTTTGACTTTTCGTTCATTTTTTTTAATTTAATAAATTAATTTTATTTATGATACAATGATTGTGCAACAATTGCATAATTCATTTTCTAGATACCACTATTAATCATAGAAGGAGCAGAGCATAAGAAAAAGATGATTAAGAAAAAAAAAAAATTACCCTTAACATTTAAGGTTGGCAGACGAGGTGGGTGGTTGCATTTGACTTTTTCGTTCATTTTTTTAATTTAATAAATTAATTTTATTTATGATACAATGATTGTGCAACAATTGTATAGCTCATTTTCTAGCTACCACCATTAATTATAAAATCAATTTTCTCTTCTATTATATGTGGTAATTACTTTAATATACCACTTTAGTTAATTTAATTAACAACTTAATTAAATTATAATAATTTTAATTAACACTTTAATTAAAATTATAAATAGGAGAAATAGTTAAAATTAATCAATATTAATTTAATTCTCAATTAAATTAATTCCCACATCTTAAATATGGATTAGACAAATAATTTAATTTGGGTGTGATTTTTAAGGTCAATAATTTTATCAAAATAGAAATATAATATTAACTACTTAATATTATATCGAACATTATTTCCAAATTCCTTGTATAATTGAAGACATTAAGTATCATTCTGGAATTCTCCTTTTAATTACTGATAAAATATCAAATATTAATTTAACCTCTAAATCATAATATTAAGTCTTATCGTTATGATCCCGATATTGATTAGAGTTACAGCATGTCAAACCCTATTAGCTAATATTTTAATGAGTGATAATTTGCGTTCTGATTAAAATAAAACTTATCATTATTAATCTAATTAATAATTCAATTTTACATTGAATAAGTCATATTTCTCCCGGTCAGGAATTTGTTTTATCAGAACTAAAATATCAATTCCATTAGAATCTTGCCCTGGTGCTACAGGGTAACGAGTTCTACTATTGGTAATTTCATGTCTCACTACATGACTAATTGTGGTGACTGCGAGCCGGATTACCAAGCGTGAATAGCCCAGTACAAGGCAAGAGCACCTCCATAACTACTCATGAAAGGATAATATTGACACCTAAAGTCAAATGACTTCGAGTTATAAAATACTCATATATTATAACCAAGATAATAATTGTTGACATCTAACACTATCTATGTAGTTATTATCAGACGTCACTGTTCGGTACCCTTAACTGTTTAAGAATCCACTGGTTTATTTCGATATCATTATATCATAGAGAATTAGATTTCTCCTCAAAATAAACCATGTAATAACCTAGAAGTTCAATGAATGTCAATTCATTGTCCTATACCAATTATGAACATTTTTAAAATTATTTTTTAGCAGAAATATTTATCTTATTATTATCAATAACTTATTAATAAATTCTCTGTAAATAATCAAAGAGCCGTATATTTCATAGTATATTTAACTACTGCATTCATGATATAATCAACAACTTGAATATTTTATTCATTATGAATATGAAATATACACGTATCCATTATGGTATATTATTTAATATATTAAAAAAAGGTGAATGCACTAGAACATACACATCACTGATAACATGAACTAATATAACCTAGATATGTTCCAGGCAGAAATCAAAGCTGAGATTAATAAGTCAATGTCAAGAAACCATTGGCTTAAGATCAACTTTATCAGAAAAATCCTAACATTCTTCAATTGATGATGACATATGCATCTTCTAATATCAACAAACTGCCAATCAAGCATTTAATCCAACAAAACATAACGGCATGCACAGTAGTAATTTTTAGTACTTGCAAATCAACTCTGAATTCAGACTCAGTTGGACTGTCCAAGACTCTCTTTTGCAGTTCCATTATATTGAAAATCACCTTTGAGCTATGAAGATACATACAAAACAGTGGCTCACCAGTTCAGCATGGGATTAATACGGAATTCAAAGGCATTATGCTGATCCCTCAATTGAACCCAGAAACACTATCAGACTAGTTAAAAATGCAATGAAGCTTTTCACGACGAATAACTGCCAGTAAAATCATTACAGTTGTAAAACCATCAAAATATCAACAGCTGTATAGCTATTAGAGCTGGCAAAATTTGACACAACACAGTAACATGACATGAACACAATCCATTTTAAAGTGACACGGTTAATAAATGGGTTGAATTTGGATTGAGACCCTTGACACCAAGGTGACACCATTTTTTAGTGGTTTTTGGACAATAATCTTTTATAAAATAAGAATTATATGTATTTTGTTTATCAATAAAATATGATTGTTTGCAATAATTAAATAATATACACTCTAATTTAAGAGTATAAAAGCGATATATAGTTAAAATAATATTATTTTACGCAATTTAATATATAATAGTCACTAACAGGCTTAACCCGTTTAGGACACAATAAAAAACGAATTAGATGCAGATTGAGGAAAATCAACACTTGGGTCAACACTACAGGGCTCTAACTATTATCCTTAACAGTAAAACAGCATTCAATTCTACAATCTTCAAAACAGCATTCCAAAGGACAGAATGATAATACCTGCAGTGAACGAAATATCACAGGCTCCGCAAGCCGAAAAAGTAATTTCTCAACCCCATCAGTAACCCTTTGAGTAACAAAATTTCCTAGAATTCTCCTAATAGAAGCTGCCAATACAACCGAATTGTCGTGAATGGCGCTCTCAATCAAACCTTGGAGAAACCCATTCTCAATCTCATTCTTAAAGTGTACTTGGACTCCTTTCCAAGCCCTGAATAGAATCTTCCCGTACCCCTCCAAAATCGACTTCCTGCCTAATGGCATCTGAGACTTTATAATCGCCGCTGCCTCCTTCAACAACTGCCTACTTAACCCGAACAAAAACAACAGAATTCTCTTTCTGTCATCTGTTTTCAAATAAAGTGGCGCAATCACGCATTGTATTAGAAACAACTTCAGGTCCTCTATACTCTCATCTTCAATGTCGAACAAAATGAAGGCCTCACGGAGAGCATAAATCCTATGCACATCCACTTTCCTATTCGAGGAAAGTGATTTTTACACCCAAAACGGAAGAGACAGAGAAATTAGCATTTCCCGACCAGAAAAATTCTCCTTCCAAGACGCCTCACATAAGCTCGCTATCTCCATAACAAGCTCGAATCCGACTCGAACAGAACTAAATTATCATGCAACGTCTGAACAGCAGGTAACAAATCCGAGGCAGAAAACACCTTATTTGGATGAGAAACACATAAAAAGACAATGTGGGTTAGAATTCGAAGTTTCTCAACCGTTTCTTGCTTATCAGCGGTGAGATTGGACTCAGGTTTTGAGGAATTGGGACTATTTCTGCGGGAAGACCTGCGGAGGCGCTTAGACGGAGGGATTTCGCCAGCTCTGGGGAAGCGGGCGGGGGATTTTCAAGCAGGTTCCGAAAGGAGAAAATGGAATTGGAAATCCAGCTGTGAGAGATGCTACGAAGGGAGGAAGACAGGGGAGAAGAGGTGCAAATCGGGATATTTCTTCTTTGGTAGTCTTACAAAAAAAAAAAATAATAATTACAAACGAGCTGTAGTTTTGGTAGTTTTTGGATAATTTCTTAATTTGTAAAGTTTAAACAGTAATTTACACTATGTGCGACACTTCATGTCTCATCCTGCAATGTGTCACGGGCATAGACATTTGGAATCTGTCATACGTCTAAACACTTGGAATTGTGTGGTGCTCACTTGGGTCATGTTTAAGTAAGCCAGCCAAATGTTATTCTGCTAATTCTGTATACAAGATGGGACATGAGTTAAATTCGGACCGACGACCGAATAATCGATAGTATTTATAAGCACAGTATGATAATGTAAATAAGATAACACATAAACATGACATCACATCAAGAGGCACAATCACATAAAGAAAGACATATAAATGAATAGAAATCGGACTAATAATTCATTATATTCAGTTGAGCATTACAAATATGGCTAAGTCATTATATAACGTTCGTGTGGGTAGGAAGGTAACCTACAAGGCGAACGAACCCGTTAAGCATCCGATCCGAGCAATTAGTCCAATTAGTGACTAGTCACTCTTCCCTAAAGAGCATTAGGGGCATATTGGGACTTGGCAGGAGGAAATATAAATATGTTTCATCCATCACCCCCTTTAAATTATAAAAGTAAAATTAATTTTGAAAAAACTATTTCGTCTTTTCATTACAAAATTCTTCCCTTGTTACGATTCCTCCCATTACAAGATGTCCCCTTTTATACTCTCCCCCACTCAAATAGTCGACTTTCTCATCGACTGAGTATTTAAGAAGATGTCAATCTGTGGACTGAAGAAGGATAAGTCTTTCGCTTTTCCCAAGTGGTCTCCTCATCACTTTGGCCTTTCCACTTGACTAAGTATTCTTTGAATTGTTGCCATCTAGATGACTGCATGCATTCTGCCAGAATCTTTTTCACTTCTTTGGTTGTTGGTGGCTGTTTATTGATGGTCGGTCTGATTGCTTTATTGCTGTTGACATCTTCCTTGTCTGGGTGGTATGGCTTCAAGTTGCTAACATGGAACACAAGATGAACTTGCATCCATTCTGGGGGCTCAATCTTATAAGAAACTTGTCTCACTTTAGCAACAATAGGCATTGGACCTTCATATCTCTTCATCAATCTTCTATCTCGATTGCAAAGAAACCACAATTGTTTTGATAGTAGCTTCACCATCACCATATCTCCCACTTGAAATTGTTGAGGTCGTCGATTTTCATCGGCCCATTTCTTCATTCTCTGGGAGGCTTTCTCTAGATATGCTCTTGCAATCTATTCATTCTGCTTCCACTCTTTTGTGAAAAGGAAGGCCTTTGGATTTTTGCATTTGTATGATACATCAAGAGTGTAGGGCACCAGAGGTTACTGACTTGTAATAATCTCAAATAGACTTTTATTAGTAGTGGAACTCTTCTGACAATTGAAACAAAATTGGGCCACATTAAGTAAAGATGGTCAGTTCTTTTGGCTAGAATTGACAAAGTATAGTAGATATTCTTCTAAGAGGCTATTGACATGTCTAGTTGGGATCCCAAGAGACGGAATAACTTTGACTAGAATGACCCTACAAATTGCCCATCTCTATTATTGACAATGCTCTTGGGAACACCCCAATATTTGACCACATGTTTAAAGAATGCACATGCTATGGTTTCTGCTGAACAGTATTTTGGCATAGCAATGAAAGTCTCATACTTGGAAAAGCGGTCAATGACAACTAAGATTGTGTCACACTCCTCCACTCTGGGCAAACTTGTGATAAAATCCAATGAAACGTTTTCCCATGAGCGTTGGGGTATTTATAGAAGTTGTAATAATTCTGCCAGTTTTTGTCTCTCTACTTTATCTTGTTGGCAGACTAGGCAAGTTTTTGTATATTCCCGCACGTCTTCCTCTATCTGGGGCCAATAATAGTTCTGTTGTAAAAGTGTAAAAGTATGGTGCCATCCCGGATGGCCTGCCCATAGTATATCATGGCACTTTTGCAGTAGTAGTTTCTGCAATTGTCCCCCTTTGGCACATATAATCGTTGCTTTCTTATCCACAACAAATCGTCTTCCCACCAGAATTGCCTAGTCTTTCCTTTTTTGGCCAACTCTACTAACTCTATAGCTTATGGGTCTTTGTCAAGGTTGAGTTTGATCTGGTCTCTCAAAGAAGTGGTAACTTGGTTTCTTGAGAGATGGCCCAACTGGCTTGCCACTGCTAATTCAATTTTTCTGCTCAGTGCATCTGCTATTTGGTTGGACCTTCCCGTCTTATATTGGAACATCATATCAAACTCGGCTAGAAACTCTTGCCACCTAGCTTGCTTGGAAGTTAATTTGGGCTGTGTTAGGAAATGGCTAACTACGGTGTTATCAGTCTTGACTACAAACTTTGACCCCAGTAAATAATGTCTCCACACCAGAAGACAATGAATTACAGCCAATAACTCATTTTCCTGTGTTGTGTATCGCCGCTCCGTGTCGTTTAACTTCCTACTCTCAAAGGATACAAAGTGATTCTCTTGTATCAAAATCCCCCTAATGCAAAGTCTGAGACATCTGTTTGTACCTCAAAAGGTTTTGCCATATCAAGGAGGGCTAGCACTGGTTCTTGTTGCAGTCTCTACTTTAGATTCTCAAATGCATTTTGACATTTTTGAGTCTATTGCCATCAATTTCCCTTCTTCAACAATTCTGTGAGGGGCAAGATTTGTTGAGAATAATTTTGTACAAACCTTCTATAGTAGTTGGCAAGTCCCAAGAATGATATGAGCTCTGTCAAACAAGATGGAGTCTTCCAGCTCTGAATTGCCTCTATCTTGACCTTGTCAATAAGGATTCAGCCTTGTTCTATCACATGGCCCAAGAATTTGATACTGCATTGTCCGAAGGCACATTTCTTCTGCTTAAGAAAAAGTTGATTCTCCCTGAACTTATTGAAAACCAAGCGTAGGTGCTCTCGATATTCTTCTAATATGGCACTGTAAACCACAATATCATCCAGGTACACCACTACGAACTTGTTTAAGTATTTGTGGAAAACCTGATTCATGAGAGTACAAAAAGTAGCATGAGCATTTGTTAGTCCAAAAGGCATAACAAGATAAATGCGTAGTATTGGGTAACACAGGTGGTTTTTGGCTTGTCCCCTTCCTTGATACGGACTTGATAATAGCCTGATCATAAATTAAGCTTTGTAAAATATTTGGCCTGACTCAACTGATCAAACAAGTCAGCAATGAGGGGAATTGTGTACTTGTTCCTTACTGTCACCTTATTGAGAGCTCTATAGTCAACACACAATCTCAGGCTCCCATCTTGTTTCTTCTGGAACAACACTGGAGCCCCAAAAGGAGCCCTTGAGGGACGAATGAATCCTGCCTCCAGAAGCTCATCCAACTTTTTTTGCAACTCAGCTAATTCAGGAGGAGCCATTCTATACGGGGCTCTACATGCGGCTTCCCTCCAGGAAACAGCTCAATCTCATGATCTACTTCTCTTCTTGGGGCAAGGAGTTAGATAGTTTCTTTGGCATGATATCGGTATATTCCCTCAATTCTAGCTCAATTTGTTTAGGAACTCTCGCATCCCTTTCTGGTTCCCTAAAAATGGGAATAGCCACATAGAAATGTTCTTTCTGCTTGATCCCTTTCTTAAATTGGATGGCTGAAATTATTTTCTTTTCACTCACCGGGCTAATTGTCGCTGGGACTACGGAAGGTGTCTCACTATTAAGGAAGATGAGACAACTAGCGACAGGTATGGGAACAACTAGGCTTTCTTTGAAGAAATCAATCCTTAACACCACGTCAAAATCATCCATGGGAGCCACCATGAAATTGATATTCCCTGTCCACGGGCCAACTCTCACTGGAATCATGGTTGTAGTGCCCACAATCTCTTTGGCTGCCCAGTTAACAACTTTGATCTTGCCTCCATCTCGTCTAAACTGAAGCTTCAACTTGTGGCCTCCTTCTCTATTACAAAATTATTCGTTGCTCCGGTATCGATGAGGGCTCTATAGGACTTCTTGTTTATCACTATATATATATATATATATTAGCCCATTTCCTGTTTTATCCTTCTGTGAGATCGCTTGAGTGCCCATAGCTCCAAGGAACTTTAGGGCCCCCATAATGACACTTCTCTGCTGTCCTCCTTTTAGGTATTATCTTCTTCTTATAATGAGCATAGAGCACTTAAAGCTCCCTAGTGTGGGCATTTAGCTACTCTATGGGGTCCCTTACAAAGAAAGCAAGAGATGGGCTTTGTAGCACTACTTTGTGATCCGACCTCCTGATTCTTGATGCTTTGGAAACTAGGAGCAATATTCCAAAAATCAAGGCCCTTTTTCTCAAGCCCATTAAATTTCTTATCGAAAGTTGGACCCCAACTCCGCCTCTCACTTCCTCCAAGAAATTGATTGGTCCGTTCTCCTCCTCCAGTAAAGAACTTACTCTATTTGTTTGAACGATTGTCTGGACTTGGAAAAACTGTGAATTTCCTCTTCAAGTTATTTTTCGAGTAGTCATCCAGACTTTCTATAGCAGTGATGGCCGTATGGTGATCTTTGATTCCCCGCCGGTATAACTCATTCTTGGACCAAAACTTCAGCCCTTTCATAAAACTGAAGAATTTGTCTGCCTTTGACATATCCTGTATGTCCAAAATGAGTGCTTGGAAGCTTCTCACATGCTCCCGGATGTGCCCTGTTTATTGCAGTTCACTTAGCTTACAACGAGCAGTATATACCGCATTCTCAGAGCAGAACTGCATTCTAAGTTCCTTCTTGAATTCCTCCTAATAGGAGATTGCGTTGCCATTTTTCATGTCTTCCACTCGGCTCCGCCACCAGAGTTTGGCATCTCCAACTAGATACATTAGAGCCACCCTTAACTTGTTTTCATTCGTGCTTATCTTGATAGCTTCAAAGTAAGAATCGAGGTCAAATAAAAAGTTCTCCACTTCCCTCGAATCCTTGATGTCGTCGTAAGTCTTAGGCTCAGGGATCTTTATCTTTCCCGATTCGGGTGGATTAATGCTGACATTCTCAACTGCTTTCATCAATACGTTCACTTTAGTTCTTGTCTCCTCCAATTCATCACGAATTGAGGTGAATGCTTCTTGGGCTTCGTTGGACAGGGATTCGACTCCATCTTAAAGAGTCTTACGAGTACCAGATAGGAACTCAACTTCATCTTCAAGAATTTTGTGGGAACTAGCAAGTTGCTTCACTGCCTCGTCTAGGTTCCCCAATCTATCATCGCTTGCCCTGCATCATCGACACCAATAAAATCCATACCTTTGGTGGAATTTTTGTGAATCAACTCCCTGATTACATCTGGATAGGCCATTAAGGTCTCAAATAATTTTGAATTGGCCACCACTGCCAAAGGGAATTATTGGTTAGCCGTCACGACTTTTCAAGCTTCAGATTGGGCTACCGCAGCCACAATCGAGTTTGTATCGGCCACTAACTCTTTTAAAGCCTCATTTTCTTTTTCAAGGGCTTCAATTCATTGAAAAATGAGCTCAAGATCTATTGCTTGATTACCCATTAGGGCCTCACTAGCCCTGCCCCTCTCAAGAGACTGTATCCTTTCCTCGAGCGCCTCAATGCGACTCATGGATGTTTTTCCTATGTTCCTTTTTTTTTTTTGTAAAAGCCGGATCATTTCCACTCTAATACCAAATATCACAGGCCTAGACACTCGGGACCGTGTGGTACTCACTTGGATCGCGTTCAAGCAAGCCAGCCAAAGGTTATTCCGCTAATTCTGCATACAATATCGGACATGGGTTAGATTCAGACCGACGACCAAATAATCGATAGTATTTGCAAGCACAGTATGATAACGTAAGCAAGATAACACATAAACATGGCATCATATCAAGAGGCACAACCACACAAAGAAAGACACATAAATGAATAGAAATCGAGCTAGTATTTCATTATATTCGGTTGATCATTATAAAGATGGTCAAGCCATTCTATAACGTTCGTGTGGGCAAGGAGGCAACACACAAGGTGAACGGGCCCATAAAGCATCTGATCCGAGCAATTAATTCAATTAGTGACTAGTCACTCCCCCCTAAAGAGCATTAGGAGCATGTTGAGATTTGGCAAGAGGAAACATGAATATGTTCTACCTATCACCTCCTTGAAATTACAAAAATAAAATTAATTTTGAAAAGACTATTTCGCGCTTTCATTACAAGATTCTTCCCCTATTATAAGATGTCCCCCTTATACAATGCATGTCCCAACTTTTACTTTATTTCATTTATTTATTAAATTTTGTTAATTTATTTATTAATTTTTAGTAATTAATTTTTAGAAAAATGAAGATATAATTTATAAATTAAAGTTTGATAAATTATATTTAGTAATAGTTAATGAAATTAAGTAAATAAATTAAATGAATAAATTATAAATTAAAATATTTAGAATTTAATGATATATTAACTAAAATTTAGGAAATAATA
>CATIWF010175236.1:0-21016 GCA_949630135.1 Balakata baccata
TAATGTGTGTGGAATTCGGCCATGGCTGTTCAAAAAAGATATGCTATCTCTACTTCAGGTGGCAGTATACTCAGCTCAATTGTTGTATCTTGACGGCTAAAACCAGCAGTAGACTATTAATAATATTTGCTTGCCACTTGGCAGCAACAAGCTGTTTGCGGATCTCATTAACAAATTATGCAAAAGAACGACTGAATTCAAAACTTTATGCCTCTCTCTATCAAGAGCTGAATTTGTATTATGAGAACTGCTTATCGATGACATGCATGGTGGGGTCCTCGGCGTTGCGAGAGAGACAGCTACGTCACCGGAATTTGCTTGGAGAAGGACATGAAGGAAGGAATGTTATGAAAACAAAATGTTAAAAAATTAATTTCAGTAAAAATGAAAAGCACAAAATGGCTAACTTTGTCCCTTACAAAATAGAAATCAATTTAAAGGTGTTTGGATCTTGAATGAAAGATAGGTGTAGTCGCGAGGTAAGTTGTACTTACATTGTCACACCATAGAATTGGTGTTTGTGGAGTAGAGATACCAATTTGATGCATAAGTGACTGAACCCAATGTAGTTCTGAAATAGTAGCGGCAATGGCATGGTACTCTGCTTCAGTTGAAGACCGAGCTATGGTTCGTTGCTTCTTGGAGCCCCAAGCAATCAAGTTGTAGCCAACATAAATTGAGTACCCTGTTGTGGATTTTCTGTCGTCAACACAACCACCCCAGTCAGTATCACTGTAAGCAGAAAGTTGATGAATTGAAGTGGGGTGAATGAGAAGCCCATGGTTGGATGTGCCACGTAAATAACGCAAGATGCTCTTTACGGATGTCCAATGTCGCTGCATGGGGTTATGCATGAATTGAGAAACTTTATTCACTGCATAACATATTTCTGGCCTAGTTAGACACAAGTATTGCAGTCCACCGACAACACTTCGATATAATGATGAATCATGAAAAAATTCCCCACTGCTGCATAGGGATTGTTTTGGACAAGCTGGAGTTGTGATGGGTTTGGCATTCTCCATTTTAGATTAGAGTAAAAGATCATTAATGTATTTTTGTTGAGTTAGGAGTAACCTATTTGTACACCAAGTAGCTTCTATACCAAGAAAGTAATTTAAGCTATCCAAGTCTTTGAGTGCAAATTTTTGTTGCAAGGAGCGAATGATCTGGTGGATCAGCACATTGTCATTCCCCATGACTATTATATCATCCACATAGATCAAGAAAAATACTTAAGTTGGTCCTTTCGTCAGAAAATACAATAAGCCATCTGTTTTAGAGTTACAAAAGCCTAGAGAAGTGAGAGCTGTGGTAAGAACATTTAAACCATTGGTGCAGATTGAACGCTGAAGCTTGTAAACATAGTTTGGATATGAATGATGGACAAATCCTTGTGGTTATGTCATAAAGACATTTTCTTCAGGAGTGTTGTGGAGAAAAGCGTTGGAGACATCAGCTTAATATCGCAACATTTGGATATTGCAAGAGATAAAATTATTCTAATTGTCCTGGGTTTAATAATTGGACTGAAAGTGTCATTATAGTCAAGACTAGGGCATTGATGGAAGCCCTTAGTAACTAATCGTGCCTTAAACAGATCAAGAGAGCCATCTTTGTGGTGTTTCACTTGATATACCCATTTGCACCCTAAAATATTTTGTTGTGGAGAAGGAGGAACCAGTACCCATGAGTTATTTTTAATCATAAAATTGTACTCTTCAGCCATGGCTCTTCTCCAGAATGACGATTTGATTGTTTGACTATAGCAGGTAGGTTCAACTTCATTTTCTTCAATTGAAGTTAAAGCTCTCGGTTTGAGGGATCCTGTTTGAGGTCTGGTGATCATCTTATATATTCTTTCAGGCTGTGATGGGACTTGATCATAATTAGAAAGATCAACCACTAAAGGTAATCCTGGTGGCATGGAAGAGTTTAGAACATGTATTTGAGGTTGTAGAGATGGAAATTTTGGAGATTCATAAATAAATTGGACTTATATTTTATTTAGTAATTAATTTAATTTAATTATTAAATAAAAAAATCAAATCAAATATTTCCATATATCAAAAATATACAATTATCTAAAATGAATAAATATGTTTCTTAAATAGTTTAAGTGTGCATAAATACACTTAACTAAATAAAAAAATATATTATTTCCTTTTATGATTCAGATAACCATAAATACACCACTCAAATTTTCCTGTAAATAAAGGAGCTTCATTATTCATAAGAGGAGAGGGATTCAAGTCTCAAACCGCCGGAATTATGCAATCAAAGCATCAAAGTAAAGTTCTGTAGAATTCTCTTTAAGCGTTAAGACTACTCCAAACCAAAGCATCAAAACTTCCACATCTTCAAATTGAGATTGTTCAAGTTTTCAAATCTTCAAAACGAATCTTTGAATAATATCTTTATTCGTTGCGGATTCAACCCTTGAACCGTCATCAAAAGAGGAAAGAATCAAAGGCTTTAATTTCTACATCTGTGGAAATTCTTCATTAGAGATTGTACCCATTTCCTTTATGTTAATAAATTGAATTTTGATATTTGTTCATCATTTTTCTTGTCTTTAATTTTTGGACAAGAAATTTGTGTACAAATTTCTGGCAAACCCAATGGGACCTCTCTACATTTCATCTCTTTCCTTCAAAAGTTTCAACGCTCAAGATCTATGGTCTCAAACAAGAACAACAATAGCGAATGTCAAATGGCACATACTTGCTTCACTGTTCAATCTACCACTGATGCTGGTCTAAGGGCTATCCTCAAGGAAAGACTGATTGAGGACATTTATGCCCATACTCTTCCTTTATTTCAGAAGGCATTTGTTCTGCCACAAATGATGGAGGAGATATCATCACATACTCAACCACTTGTTCAATCTCCACAAAAGACTAAGGGAGATGTTAACTCATCAACTATCAAGGATTTTATTCGTCCTCATGACAATGATATGCTAATACGTTCTCGTTCTCCTGTGTCATCAAACGGCTCTTCTGATGTTATGATTGTTATGATGGCTAGTTCTACAACTTTGAAAGAGCAAATTGCTAAGATGACTAAGATTCTAGAGAGTCTTGATGAATCGAACAAAGAGAAAGACGATCAAATTGCCTTTCTAATGAAAAAAGTTGAAGGTTTGATTGAAAAAGGAGAAATGGTTGTGAATAATCCACCATCAAAAGTTGAAGAATGTGTGGAGATTTTGGCGAAAGATCTTGTAAAGGACTCTCAGCTGATGACTGATGGAGCTATCAACCTTAGCCAATTGAAAGATCTCATCAAAGAAGTAATCAAAGACCAAGTCGAGAGCGTCACTCAACCATCATATACATATGTCAAGCCATACTCTCAGAGGATTGACCTTTTGAAGATGCCTTCAAACTATTAACCACCAAAATTTCAATAGTTTGATGGCAAGGGCAACCCAAGATAGCATGTGGTTCACTTTGTGGAAACATGCAACATTGTTGGCACCTATGGTGATTTGATGGTTAAACGATTTGTCCGATCATTAAAAAGAAATGCTTTTGACTGGTATACAGATTTAAAATCTGGCACGATTGGTGGATGGGAGCAATTAGAACGCAAATTTTTCAATTGTTTCTATAGTACTCACCGTGTTGTTAGTATGATAGAGCTTACAAACCCACGCTAATGGGTTGAAGAGTCTATCATTCACTATATTCATAGATGGAGGAATCTGAGCCTCAATTGCAAAGATCGTCTGTCAGAAACTTCTGCTCTAGATATGTGCATTCAAGACATGCATTGGGGGTTGCACTACATTTTTCAAGGTATCAAGCCTAAAACCTTCAAAGAGTTGGCTACTCGAGCATATGATATGGAGCTAAGCATTGCTACGGGTGGGGGTCAAAGATTGCCTATAGATGACCTAGATAAAGGAAAAGAAAAGCATAATACACATAAAAGGGGCAAGCCTACCACAAAAATGGAAACAAAACAATCAATAGTGGTGAATACTTCTCTTTTTAAAATTTCTACTCAGCCTAAAAAGAAAAGGGAGGCAAAGACTGTTGCTATTTGAGGCCAAGGTGTAAAGAAGACAACCTTGAAAGAAAGGCAAGAAAATGAATACCCTTTTGCCGATGGTGATATTCCTAAGATGTTGGATGACTTGCTTGAAGCTAATCTCATTCAACTTTCTAAAATGAAGCGTCCTGAAGAGGCTGACCATGTGAATGATCCGAATTATTGCAAGTATCACAGGTTGGTTAGCCATCCTGTTCAAAAGTGCTTTGTTTTAAAAGATAAAATTACGCAATTACACGAGGATGGGGATGTGGTGTTTGATGATGAAAGTGCATCTTGCAATGTAACTACAATAATGATTGTAAGTCCTCGCATTGCCACTTTAAAGTTTATTTCTTTTGAACTTATAAAGACTGCAGGGCATGTTTCTTCTAGCAAGATCATGAATCGACCTATGCAAACTGTTCTAAAAAATGATGACTTAACTGGGAGCATTAAGCCTAGGGATATGAAAATTGAAGATAACTTTAAGGAAAGGTGGACTTTTGTCACTCGGCATAGGGGAATAAAGATGAGGGCGTTATTGCAAAAGGTTGCTCCAAAAAGGTCCAAAACAGTAAGGAAGTATATAAAGAAGTTAATTCTTTAAGCAGTGATGAGGAAATCACCTGCAGTCCAAAATAAAGAAAGATTAATGCAAAGGTCTAGAGTGTCTATTACCCTAAAGGAGTTCTTTCCAAAGGGATATGTAGAGTCTAACAATGAAGTCTTTTCTTGCTATAATATTAATAAAGACCTAGAAGATTGTGAGCAAGAGGAAGAAGAGAAATATAAGTCTAGAAGAGCTGCTTATAATTCATGTATAATGAAGATTTGCTTTTCTGATGAAGACATGCTTCTTGGGTCTAAACTGCACAATCGTCCACTCTTTATCACGACTTATGTTAATGAACAGAAAGTTAACAGAATTTTAATAGATAATGGATCCTCTGTTAATAATCTGGCCCTTAAAACCATGAAGAAGTTGGGCATACCTATGGATGAATTGTTACAAACTCTGTAGAATTCTTTCCAAGCATTAAGACTACTCTAAACCAAAGCATCAAGACTTCTACATCGTCAAATTGAGATTCTTCAAGTCTTCAAATCTTCAAAACGAATATTCAAACAGTATCTTTATTCGTTGCGGATTCAACTCATCTTTTTCATCAAAATCGAATGAGAAATTTTCTACGGATTCGAGATCAAGTTTCGTAAGCCATTTAACCGTCATCAAAGGAGGAAAAAAATCAAATACTTTAATTTCTACATTTGTGGAAATTCTTCATTAGAGATTGTATCCCTTTCCTTTATTTTATTAAATTGAATTTTGATATTTGTTCATCATTTTTCTTGTCTTTAATTTTTGGACAAAAAATTTGTGTGTACAAAGGTTCTTATGGTATGTAGGGTTCTGGTGAAGGGACAGGTGGCTGGTGAAGTATGAGATTGAATGGTAGGCTATTGTGTTGCAATTGGAAGTTGGGGCGGTAAAAGAATAATTACTGATGTTGAATTATGATTACTTGAGGACACCGCATCATCCACTTTAAATGGAAATTCCTGCTCATGAAAAACAACATGACGTAAGATGACGAATTTATTTAAAGATAAATCAAGACAATAAAAGCCCTTATATATTTTACAGTAACCCATAAAGACACATTTACTAGAACGAGGGGCAAGTTTATGGGAACTATAAGGACATAACCAAGGGTAACAAAGGCAGCCAAAGATGTGCATATTTTTATAATTTGGAATTTGTCTAAATAGTTTGTGAAAAGGAGAGGTGTTTGCAAGATTTGGTGTGGGAAGTTGATTGATTATGTAAACAGTAGTGTCAAAGGCATGTGTCCAGTATTTAGTTGGTACTGCAACATGTTGAAGCAAGGTTATTCCAGTTTCAACTATGTGTTTGTGTTTCCTCTCAACGCAACCATTTTGTTTTGGGGTTTTGGGACATATATATATATGTGTGTGTGAAAGGTAATTTTTTAAGAATGAGAAAATTGGGAGTGATTTATGCAATTAAAAATTCTAATATTAATAAAAAATATTGCAAATTTTTTATATGAAAATATTTTCAAATCCGTAATTTTTGGAAGAAAAAATTAATTGAAGAGTTTTTTTTTTTTGTTGAAGTTTTAAAGTTATGGTGTAAAGATGTTATAATATATAGATAAAAGATTGGATGTGTCAAAATTCCATCTTTTTTAATGGTCATGGACTATATATGTTTCGATTTGTCTAAATCCATCCCAACCAAATTATATAAAAATGGGACTGAATCAGGGATGGATCTATAACTTTTTCCCAATAGCGGCAAATTTAATTTAATAAATAATAAATTAGAAATCATATAAAAATATCGATATATAAAAAATAATAGTACTTTTGTAATAAATTACATTAGTAAGTAATACAAGACTTTCAAATATATAAAAAAAACATGTTTTATAAATTTCATAATCATATTATATTGAAGTGAAAGTCTTTGAAAAGAACTTTTCATTGATATTCTAAAAAAAATAACATAACAAAAAACAAATAAGTTACTAATATAATTATGAAATGTTATTTAGACAAGTATTCTACTAATTGATATCAAAATTAATTTTATTTGATAAAAAAATTAATAATTAATTTGCATTTAAAATTATAAAACTAAATTTGAAAAAATAAATCAAATCAAGTTAAAATATTTATATTTGACGTACTAATAAATAATAATGTTATTAATTTATAAAACAACCAAACATAAAAAATATGCATTTTCAATTTCATTTCATTAAAATATAGAACTAATTTCACAATTAAAAATAAAGTACTAAATTTGATAAAATAAATTAATATTAAAAGCTAAATATCAATATTAGGTCAAATATCAAAGAATATATATTTTTAATTTAAAAAATTTAAATACTAATAATACCATAAAATCTAATCAATTATCATAATTAAGATAATAGAAAAATACGAAAAAAAAGAAAAAAAGATTATAGTTTGAAAATTAAACTTACTAGTGATAAGAGATAGATTTTCTATATAACAAATTTTGTCTTTTTTATTGCTTGTGGTTCATCACTTTTCTTATTTCAATATTAAATGAAAAATGAAGGAAAATAAAAAATTATAGATTTGATATGTGATAGAAAGAAGTAAAGTAAGAAAAAGGTGAGTGAATAAAACGAAATATTTAAGATAAAAAAAAATAGGAAGGAGAAAATAAAATATTAAATAAAATAAGAAATATGTAAAAGTAATCAATTAGTTTAAAAAATACAAAAATAAAAAAAATATTTCTAATTAAAACATGAAGATAATGATATCTTGAAAATAATCAAAAGAATTCTAGTCAAGTGTGCGACTGAAAAGGGCAAATGTTATATGCTGAACTCTTATTCACGTAGTATTATGGACAAAGTTCATTATATGTGTAAGAAGTGATGATAATTTTGTAAATAAATCAAATTTATATAGCCATCAATCACACGGTGGTATTTTTGTAAATATTTATCATCTATCATTAAATAAAAGTTTATTAGTTTACTGAGAAATATTTATTAATTTATTAAAAAAAGTTCATTACAAATAAAGTAATTGTTCATTCATTTATTGAGAAAGCTCATTACAAATAAACTGAAAAAATATTCATCACGAATGAATTAAATGTTCATTAATTTATTAAAAAAAGTTTATTAGATCATTAAAAAAGGTTCATTATAAATAAAGTAAAATTTCATTAGTTTATTGACAAGATTCATTGCGAATAAACTGAAAATATTTATTACGAATGAACTAGATGTTTATTATTTTTTTGAAAAATATTCATTAATTTATTAAAAAAAATTAATTACAAATAAAGTAAATATTTATTAGTTTAATAAAAAAGTTCATTACTAATAAATTAAAAATGTTCATAATAAATGAACTAAGAGTTCATTAGTTTATTGAAAAATGTTCATTTCTTATATTAATACAAGTTTATTTTATTTTTTTTTAACTTAATTTAATGAATATTTTTTATGTTTTGATTTGTATGTATGAATTCATTGATTTATCTTCAAAGAAACTCAAAACGTAATAAAAACATCGAGACAAAATGCATCGGAAAAACAATAAATCGAAATAAATAGCATCTGAAAACGAAAAATATAAAATAACTGTTGATTTTGTTTTAAAATAAAATGAACATTTATCAATAAACTAATGAACATTTTTCTAATAACTAATGAACTTATATCAATAAATAAATTTATATAAATTTATTTTATTTATAAAATTGCAACGTATTTTTGTTATTTCTCTTGTACATATTTAGCCTGTAATATTATGTGAACCTCTGTCCACAAAAAGGGTTACCTTACTTGAACTATAAATGCGCCAGAAAGATCTAAATGGAAATTAAATGGACTAAAAGGCCAGAATTTTGTACCTGGGCTATGCATGTGGTCGATCTTTTAATAGATATGATCATGCTCATGGGCTATACATGTTTTGATTTGTCTAAATCCATCCCAACCCGATTATGTAAAAATGGGACTCAGCAAATGAATTTGATAAATAAATTAAATGTTTGATTATATATATATATATATATAATGATGTTTTAATGTAACTGTTCTATTGGGTACTATTTTTTCAACCGTTAGAAGAAAAATCTAATGGTTCTAATTAGTTCTACAAAAATTATGAGCATTATAGCATTTAATGCTATTTAGTACCAAGCACAGACGATGGTAGAATTATTTGATTGGAGGGATAAGGAGATAGTTTATATAGGATTGGAGTGTAAAATATATATTTTGAAAGGTTTTATTGAATTTTTTTTTAATATTTAGATTAAACTTCTATATATACATATAATTTTTTTTGGGGCTTGGGGGTCCAGGTCCATGTGTAATAATATAAACCAGTGACTCATTACACATGTGAATTTTTATTCAGCAATAAAAATACGGTGTTATTTTTATAAATAAAATAAACTTATACAACTATCAAAATATTGTGACAATTTTATAATATTTACAAACTTTTTTTAGTATCTCAGCGTTCACATATTCATTTGTTACGGTTTATTGAGTGTTAACTGTAGGTTTATCGAGTTTTAACTAGAAGTTCATTTCCCTTTATACTCAACTCAGTCAAATTAAAGTACATAAAGTTCATTAATTTTTAGGTACAAATTCATTAAGTGTTAACTACTAGTTCATTTATTGTTAATTATAGGTTTATTAACTATACAATACAAGTTCATTAAAGCTTCAACAATAGGTTTGTCAACATTTACTGATACAATACATAAAGATTATGATAAACTTCGATTCCATAACAAATGAACATATACATTTCAATTAATGAATCTACGTGCATAACCTCTAATTTACAACTAAACAAATAAACACATAAAAAATTAAACAAGTTTAATGAACATGTATTTAATAGTCAATGAACATCTTAAGGGACATAAATGAACCTGTAACTTAACATGAGTTTTAAATAAAAAGTAATGAATTTGCCACTCAAGTTTAATGAATCTATAGCTAAGACTTAATGAACCTATAATTACCATGTAATGAACCTGTAGTAGTTAACAATTGAACCCATATGAGGCATTCAAAAGAAATTTGTAAATATTACAAAATTGCTACCGTGTTTTGATAATTGTATAAATTTGTTTTATTTTACAAAATTACAATCATCTCTCACATGTGCAAAGGACCCTGGATCCATTATACAAGATGGACAAGAGTCTATCTTATAATTTGCAGTTCTTAACACTGAAGAATATGATGACTACCAATAGAACCGTAACCATTGAAAAATCTTATATATATATATATATATATATAACGTAGTTATTTATGTTCACTAGCTAGTTATTTCTTTATGTGAGCTCAATTCATCTTTATGTTTTATAAACAAATTAATTTTATTAATAAAAAGGAAAAAATCATCTTGAGGAGGAATAAGATTATAAAAAAATCTTACATGAAACTAATACATCAAAAAGGAGAAGTACATCCATATACATGATTGTGCAAGGCTATGAAAAGCATATAGTACATGCCTTATATATGATTGTGCAAGGCTATGAAAAGCATATAGTACATGCCTTATATAGCAAAAGAGAAGTGGAAATACAAATATTGGCCAAGTCCATGCTATAAAAAGATTTGGTATTGAAACCCTTTGTTTTGTCAAGTAATCCACCATGAAATTGTTTTTCCTTCTTATGTGAACAAAAGAGGTCGAACCAATACCTTACTTATATGTTTCAATCAGGCAAAATTCCCAATGCGATTCCTATGGTTTAGAAGAATCATTGAGTCAGATTTAAAAATAATATATGGGAAGAAGGAAGACCCACATTCTGCTATAATCCAGAAAACATATCTAATGACTACCACTTCAACTGCATTAGTTTCCATAGAATCACAAGGGACATAAAATAGATAGAGAACATTTTCAGAAGAATCTCGAAGAACACCACTGATGTAACACCACATCACCTCACTGTATAACAGCAGAGTTAGCTAATGCTTCTAGACCTAACTCATTCGACTAAGTTTACTTAGCAATTTTAGTAAGAGTTTCCAGCTAAAAATTTGTTGATTTTATGGTTAGTTTAGTTTTATTTGCTAATTAACATATGACTTGTAATTGTCTAATTTATTTTAAAACCAGTATGGTACCATCTGTTTTATGGACTTCCAAATGTTACCTGTTTAAAAATCTGTTATAAATTTCACAAACTCATCATTCAATTCTAAACTCCCATTTTAATATCCCATCAAATTTCAAGTCCGGTCAAAGCCATCTATAGCTCATATCAAAGTAACCTAATTACAAATTAAAACTATTGTTAGATTTAGTATAATGCTTAATTTACAAACTCTATATAGTTAATTACAACTCTTAATTTTTACTATTTACATAGCCAAAAGTAATTACACACAAAATTAAATCCAAAATTAAGGAAAGCAAGGTAAGATAAAACCAACCCAAAAAGTAATTAGGTCTTCAACTACTGTACCTCCGAGAGTGAGTGTAACACCTTATACTTTTGGATATCATCTATAATTGTATTATGTTATCATATATTGCAAAATAACAAGATAAGATCATGTTTATAGTGAGAGATATTTTTTTTTTTGAATTATATCACAATATGACTTTGTAACATTTAACACTTTAACAAAGCATCACAGCTTGACTATGGACATAATATATGTTTATAATTCATACACTATATTCTAGTATTTCAAGTAGTAAGTTCAAAGCCAGATATATATATATATATACATCATTGCATATTCACTATATTTATATATATGTAGACAAACAATCCAAAACATAGAAAATGTGTCCCTATATATATGTGAAATGCAAGGAGAGAGATTATTGAAAGTTGACCAGTAACCTATGATTCATATCTCCTATATAGTATGCACTTCCAAAATAAGCTAACTATTATTCTTTACCTGAAAATTATGCAATTTGGTGAGTCGCGACTTAGTGAGAATAACCATCAAAAGCTTTTTAAGGTACCAAGTAATTCACAATTACAAAGTAATTATCACAATTCATACACATTTTACATGTCATTATATTTATCAATGTCATAAGAATATAAATAATATTAAATTATGTAAACATTTCATTTGCTTATGTTTTTGCTTTGTCATTTTCTTATTGTTGTAATTAAACTAAACAGACACTACCCTGAGAAAGCATATAATTGTAATATAAACACATGCTTTACATTTAACATAGCCTCATTTGCCATATCATATCAATCATTTAATTCAAATAAAAGCAAGTTAGGTCACATTACACATAACACACAATAATCATACATACCAGAGAAATTGCTTTATAATTGAACTCACCTTATGTTGGTTTTCAACTTTTAACATATTGTTTCTCACTTTTTTAGAGGTTTCCAATCCATTGTGAGCTTAATTTAATATATACTTCGTCAATTGATAGCTAAATAAACTTAGTAAAACTTAAACAAGTTGAAATATGCATAATATGGTCCACAAACTAGGTTTATCATTTTTACAGTCTGACCTTTATTAGTTAAGCAGCTTATAACTTTTTTTATACTAGTTTAATTTGTATGATTTTTATTTCTAATTAAAGATAACATGTAATTTTATAACATATTACAAATTTAGAGCAAATAGGGCATTGTGTAATTTTTTATGTAATTTCTATTCATGTTCTGTTTTCTGTCTTGTTTCTGCCCTTAGGCAGTTTTAGGACATTAAGTTTGGTCCATTATATCTTTCAATGTGTAAGTTAAATTTTTATTAAACTTTATAGGAACATAGATATATTAAAATGAAACATTTTTTATGTTGACAACTAGGTAACAAAGAGAACTACAATTTTTATGTTTTAAGTTTTCTCAAATATAGGCTCTATTATATATAAAAAAAAAAAAGCCAAAACTGTAGGTGATTTAACTAGGGTCCTTACCCAAACCAGTCTCAGTAATATACCATTATCTTTTTATATACATCAAATACTTAAAAACTATTTATATAGGCATAAACTTAAGACAATCATATACAAGTTTGATGGTTGTATTTCTCTAAAATCAGTCTTTATCATGAAGAAAACGAAGCACCAACTAATGGTCCCCAAAATGGAATTTCAGAAGTTCAAGTATGGTAACCAAGTGGCCTGCATGCCATAAATCATAAACTATTAATCATGAATTAAACTTAGCAAATCAAAGAGAAAAACTAACTTACAAATGGTCCTTTTTTTGGCCTTTTTGTTGGAAAAATTTGAAAGAAAGAAAGAATTGAAAAGTGACAATTCTATGTGGAAAAAAGAAAACTAGACAGCATACTTAACATAAAGAAACTGCCTCACTTTGTCCCTTTTTTTTTTTACTTTTCTGATTTATTTAATTTATTATTATAATTATTATAATTATTTCTTCTACATTTTACATATATCTAGTCAATACTAAAAATACTATCTAATCACATAGTCTATTTTAATTAATTTAACAATACCAAATTTTATTTATTTCAATTAATTATTTTATTTCTAATATTTTGCTATTCTTATTTAATTTATAATTTGACACATGCGACTTACTCCTATTGCGATAAGCTGACATGTAATAATTCTATCTTGTGAATATGTTTAAATCAATATATATATATATATATATATATTTCTTATCATATATAAAATGAATATAATAAAATGAAATGCATGCAATAATGCATATAAAAAGGGTAAAGAATGTTACTTCACTTCAATCGAGCTTTATCTACCACCTTCACTCTATTTACAATGTCTGCAAAAAAGTCTATTTCTTTTAACTCCTTTTACCTTGGCTTGTACCCACGCGTGAAAAAGAAAAATCCCACGCGCTATGCAATTTTAGCTAGTGGTGCATTTAAGGCTAATACAAATATAATTCCAATTTCTTACATTTCCATGTATTACAAGTTTTTATTTATCAATTTCAAATCTTTTACATTAATATATATACACCACAACAAATTCAACAATTTAATCACACTAGATATAACAATGAAAACGTGCTATAATTGTTAACCCACATGTCAACAACATATAACATATAAATTTCTTAATCAACTCATAGAATATGCATCATTACTATTATAATTCTTTATGCTTAATAGCTATTATTATCATTGTTATTATAATTTTTTATGCTTAGTAGCCCATAACCCCCAAATCAGGAACTATTTATTGGATAATTGGTTGTGGCTGTTGCAGCCTTAAGTATAACTAGATGTAATGGTAGTTGTCGCAGCATTAAAAGTTAAACCTTTTTGTAAGTTTGGCTTTCTCAAGTTAACCATATGTATATCAATTGGCTATCGCAACCTAGTTGGGCGCCCTACTTAATTTTCCACAATTAATACAGAAATTACTTAATTACGGTACAATATACTCTAAATGGCATGCCATTATATCCAATCATAGTTTCTAGCTAGGTGTATTTGGGCCTTAATATATTTATTTATCTTCCTTATTTTACTCAATAATCAATATCTGTATCAAATCTCATTTATCAATAATCATTTCTAATCACAACAATAAAATTCAGCATACTTACTTCATCATTAAATACCACACCTTGGACATACATATATACATTATAATTATGTAAAGGCAACCAACAAAGCATAGACATGCCAAGTAACAATTCCATGCAAACACCATAATCATATATTTGTATTTGCCGTGGATGCACTAACCTTCTGTGGTGCATTATCTTCTTTTTCTACTAACTGTGCCTTGTTTTTGCTCCTTTTCTTTTCCTCCTAAATTGTTTTCTCCTTCACCTATTGATAATCCTAGATTCATTCAAATATAACTCATTCAATATTTATATTTTTAGATGTCACATATGCAATTAAATTATATATATGATCTCTAATCACTGCCTATTCTATTATAGATCTATCTTCTTCAACTTTGTTACTCTAAATACACCTAAAACTCACAAGGGCTAGACAAAGTTTAGCTTGTTTTAGGGCTGTCTCAATTTGTTTTTCATAGATTTTGACTTATTTGACAACTTCCCATCTCCTTTTAAGTATACCTTCATTTTTCCTCTAATTTTCCATCAGAAAGCAGCCTTAGTATCTTCACTTTAAGTGATGAATTCACTAAGTTCAAAGCTGCCCGAATTTTGGTTTAAGTTTGCTCAATTAATTTCATCAAATTTAAATTCAAAATATAGCTTACATAATATCAATTTCCTTTTTCTTCACTAATTAAAATTTTTCCCTGGTTCCTCATCTCTTGAGCAGCCCCACCATCATCATTTTCACTCAAAATTCTATGGAGTTCAAGCCATAAAAAAATCAAATTTTCTTTTAGTTTCAAGCCTATTTAGTTTTTCTCCATAATATCTAATTCAATATTACCTTAATCCAAACAATCACCTAACTGACCCTAATTTCTTAAATCCAACTACAATTATCTTCAATTAAAATCTCATATGATAAGGAAAATCAAAAGAAATGAAAAATAGAACTCACTTTTGTCGAACCTAGTTCTGACCGAAATACTCTAGGTTTATTATTATTTTTTTTAGTTGATGTTTTCTTCATTTTCCTGAATTTTCCCACATGACATAAATTTTTCCCTCTAATTCCCTCACTTGGCCAAATATTTGGTGGAGCTTTTTGGTGTGTTAGTTGGGTTACGGGCAAAGAATAAAATAGAGAAGATGATGGAGATGAAGATGGAAAAGAAAGAGAAAGGTGTGGGAATGTGTAGAAGATAAAATATCTAGATGCTTTTATTTATTTTATTATTATTATTTTACATTTTATTTATTATTTATTTATTTGATTTTTTTAGTAGGATTAAGCTAATATTAATTTTTTTTATCTTTTTTTTTTTTTACAATTATGACCTTTTTTTTTTTCAATTTTGCTGCAGTTAATTTTTTTTGTACAAATTTTTTTTTATTTCAGTTTTCTCAATCATCTTCTCCATCTTCTTCAACTTCCATTTTCATTTGCAACCATCTCTTCTTCATTCCTTTCAAGCCAATGCTTTTTCCCTTCACCATCATCCACAACACAATATTAGACCTCCTGTGCTTATTCACTCTCTCCTTTTCCTCTTCTACAATCTTTTAGGACTTGTACTTTTTTTGTTCTTCAAAATCAGGCAAGAATCATTGAAAAGAGCGAGTGAATTGAGTGGTATATACTCTTTTAGTTTTTTATGATCGTAAGCTTTTTATAAGAAATCGGCCGTTGACCATGAGTTTTTCCTGTTATCGTGGCTGGGATTGGGAGACGGATCAGTGTTATTGCTTTGAAGAATCTGTGTCAATTACTCAAAGGACACAGCCATATCCGCATTCAATGATGTGCTTACGCCAGCGAAATTCGATAATATGTATTATTAGAATTTGCCAAGAGGATTAAGGCTTTTAAGAAGTGATAATATTCTTGTCAGAGACAAAAGGACATTGTCGGTGTGATCAATTCAATTCCCTTGATGTTTAATTAATTAGAATTGAATTCTTTTTTCTTTCTTCAATTGGATTCTGTCAATTGTTTGTCTTTTTAATTTCCATTAAAAAATAAAAAAAAAATGCTTGTTCTATTTCATTTTTTAGAATTTTTTTAATAGATATTCTTCTTCTCTTTTTTTTTTTTTTTTAAATCACTTATATTCAGAATATTTTCAAGGTATATCTGAAGTCTTCCCAATGAATTTCTAAGATATTTTCAAGATATACCAATATATTTGTAAAGTATATTCGATGTATTTTCAAGGAATATACAAGGTATATCGAAAGAATTCTGAAAAAATTTTCAAGGTATACCCGAAATATTTTTAAGGTATTCCTAAAGCATTCATAATGATACGAAATCAAAGTATACTCAAGGCATACAAGAGATATACTAAATGTGCATTTTTTGGTATACTCTGGGGTGATTTTTTGAATTTAGGTATTTATGTATTTTTTTTGTACTTGTGGTAGGTTTTGAATTTATATATTTAAGTAATATTTTTTTTTGTGCTTGTGGTAGGTTTTGAAAAAAATTTTAAGTGGAGATAATATTGTAATATTTTAGGAGCTTTCTGGAATTTTTAAAAAATTCATTACTTTATAAATTTTTTTGGTTTATTAGAAGGTTTAATAAATTGTGGCCTACATAATATGGTGTAGCCATTCCTTTTATACACTATAAAAGTGTTAAATTATCACTAATATTGATAGATGGTGGCGAGATGACTTAAATTCGAAACCTTCCACACTCTCATAAAATGAGAATACCAATCAAGCCCCTTAATTCATAAATTTGTTGTTACCTCTTAAAAAGTTTTTGAAGATGTGGCAGACTCTCCTGAAACGCTTTTATCGCTTTAAATTGTTCTCTAATCATAATTAAAAAACTTCAAGAAATTAACAAAATCCATTTTTAATTTTTGATAATCTATAAAATTTTTTGCAGCATCTCCTCTAAAATATAGACATCCAATGTAGAGTTTAACAAATTCAAAATTTTACCATAATATTGTTATGTATCATACAATAATTGGGGAGTCGAGCCAAGTTTTTTACTGAAGGAAGGGAGTCAGCCATGTTAGCTTAGCCTTTTATCATAAAAATAGTTTTTTTTTTTATATTTATAAATCAATGTTTATTTTTATATATAATTTTGACTCATTAATAGATATAATTTATGCTAAAAAAAATTCTAAAATCATATATATCGAAATTAAACTAGCCCAATTAGGTGGTAGAGATGGGGAAATAGGTAGTTTTGAAAAAGAAAATATTACCATTAAATACATTCATAGCAATGATGATTTCATATGCAGAAAATATATTTATATGGATATTAGAGTATGGAACATATGCATTGGAAAATAAATAACATTTGGCGACGCCTTTAGTTTATGCTCCTTCTAATCAATTGTTCTAGCGACGACTCCTTAGGCGTCACTGTTCATGTTGCTTCGCCTAACTTGGCGATGCACGTTCTTGCATCCGCATCAATTTGGCGACTAATTTTACGAGAGCATCACAAAATTAGCGATATGCAGTTTAAAAGAGAGTACTTTGAACCCCAAAAACAAAATAGTCATAATTGATATTTATACAAAACTTATTTTAGAAAAAAATTGTCATAATTCGTATATTTTTTTTTCTTTTTATGATCATAAATTTCAATTTTTATATATTAAATCACATTGACAATAAGACTTACTTTCTAGTGTATTTCAAAATTCAAAATTAAGAAATTTTTTCATTTAAAAGAGCAATTTTATGTTTTCTTGCAATACAGGTTAAATTTTTCCTTAAATAGGAAATCAATGGAATAAAATTAGTGATTTATAGACTCAATTAAATAAAATTTTAGTTGAAAGTGTTTGACAAATTTAAAGGTCAAAAAATACATTTATATTATTATTAAATTAATAACTCGATGATATGAGTCAATGGTACAAATGATAAGTTTATTAGTAATTCAGTGATTGAGTATTTATTAGCTCTACAATGTTAAATATATATGTAAATATGTTAAGTAAATGTTAATTTATATAGCAGCCATTTAGCTTGTATTCTTTGACATTTTTTTATTATTTTTAATAATATTTGAGTCCCGTAAAATAATGTAAATGTTAAGGTTATCCCATCCTAATTGGATGCATTGCTTCAACCTTTTATTTAAAAAATATATTTAAGCAGAAATTTTAAATTCGAATCTTACATTTTCCCCGTGAAAAAGAAAAGTTCTAATATTGAGTACACATTTTTAGAAATATCCTTTGCTTGAAAGAAAGGATGAGATGTCAGTTGCCAGGCAACAGATATGTTATTTGGTGAAGCTTCCTTTATTTATCCATCCATGTGTTATGCACCATCCTCCCAAGTCAAGTCAGTCAAGCCAATTAATAAAAGTAAGCATAGAAAATGAAATTTTATTTCTGAAAAAGAAAAGAAATCATTGTCACATGCTTATTATACCCTTATAAACTCTAGTGGGTGGCCTATGCATAATTAATCATACCCCACTTCAAAGTGATTTTTATATGCTCAAAGTTGAGAAAATACTTCAACAATATACCAAAATGTATCATTAGGGCAGCTAATGTTTTAATTATTTATGTAATTTATAAAGAGATTGAGAAGCGAAGAGTTATTGTTCAGTTGGCAACGCAATCTAAATTTATTGAGAAGAGTTTTTGAATTGAAATTCCACTAAATATATATTTGAAGAGAAATGGATAGTTCTAACTATAATTAAACTCCGAGCATAATTAATTTTATACCGTAAAACATATAAGAATATATGTAGTTTATAAATATATATATATATATAGGAGATTGAGAAATCCATCTTTATGAGATTAATAATTAATGGGTTTAAGATTTGGAGTTGAAGCAACAAGAAAAGCAGGACAAACTCCTTCATTAATTTTATTTTGTCTCTTCAGGATGGGAACAAAGGTTTCTCAAGCAATTATATGATATTGAAGCCCGAAGAGGTGAAATTTTTCGGTCTAATTCACATACTGTTTTCAACTGATCTTAAACAGAGGAAGTTCGTCGACAGCGCTGAAGCAAAGGAGGAGAGTTTTGAGCACAGATGGGTCATATTCATCTCCATTGTAACTCAAAAGATGCTTCAATTCTTTTCTACACCATTGGCATTTCTTGGATCCTCCATCGAGATGTGGCTAAACCTACTGAATGATAATGGAAACTTCTTCAGCCTCTTGCTCAATGTTATTTCAGGTCAGTCTCTATATTTTTAGTTTTGGCTTAGTTCAATAAAATCCTAAATTTATAAAAGATAATTTTGTGGTCTATTGCTTATAGCATATTAATGTTATGATCCAAGTTTTAAAGAGAAACTTAATTAAGAAACTTTTAAATGATGAAATAAGACGGTAAAGTCATTTTTCATTTAATTAAGTGTCTTGAATTCGAGCCCTAAATATAAAAATTTGAGAGAAAGTGCTTTACTCTCTTAATGTATGTGCCCGTTACAAATTCATATTACTGAATGGCTGAAAAAAAAGAAAAAGGATTTCAATCACTTGATCTTCTAAGATGCATATGTTCCCCTGTCGTTTTTTCCTTTTTTTTTTGGCTTATCTGTCTCTACACTTTTTAGGGAATTTATAAAGCAAGTTGCAACTAGTAATTAATTAAGTAGTTGTTTTCTATTAGCAGCTATAGATAATTTATGTGCATATAATTTGTTTCGGGTGCTAAAATCTAGTTCATTTCTAATGAAGTTACATTTGTCAATAGTTAGCTTCAAACGGTTATATGATTTTGATTCAATGGTTTTTAGAGTGTTTATTGTCTGTAGAACTGAAAACAAATACATGTCCATTTTCCAGACCTATACTGTGCAGAGGAGAGAAAATGGACGATAAACACTCATGATTTGTCTATTAATTTGTTCTAGTGATTAGGACTTGCTGGCTGAACAAAGTACATTCAGCGATGGAAAATTTCGTCACAAAAATCCGTTACCAAATCATATTAGAAAAATACTTAGAGAGACCCGATCTATTATATCAATAAAATCATACAGTGATACACATTTGATTGATTTATTCTTATTGGTTGATGTTAGACAATATATATACATATCATTGTATATTTAGATTGATTTACAGATGACGTGATATATCTCATTTATCTAAAAATTTCTTTATAATATTAGCATGGATTATATGAAAATATCTATCCTTGTCTTCAATTTTGAAATGTTCATAGTCAAATGTTGTCGTCCTTTGGAGATGGATTCTAAATTCACATGGACTAATTAGCCACAGATATCAGCCGAAAAGTTAGCAATGTATTTTCATGTTTGTAAAATTTTCTAGCAACGAATTTGTGATCCAATGCTATACCGACGGATTATGTATTTGTCGCTAATCTAGTTAGGGAAGTTGCATCCCGTTGCTAAACTAGCAATGGATTCATACACTGTTCCTAACGAAACTGGATCTAGACCAATAAAGAACTTAAAACTAAACGAGTAGTGACTTGCTATAACTGTCACTATTGTTCCAAATAAAACAAGTTCAAGCTTTGCGACGGTTCTCTATCCATCGCTAGTCGTGGTGCCAATAATTCCAATTCCATCGGACCATCGGCATATACCGAGCGCCAATTTTTTAACTGATTTTTTGAAAAATGAAATGGAGCTTAATCATGTATCTTGATTTTATTTTTGATACATTGCTAATTAAATGGATATGGTGATTAGGGAAAGTGATAGTTCCTGATAAAACATCAGCAACATTCATCTCTTTTATCGGAAATTTCGATAGGAGAGTAGAATTGGACAGAAACATTAAACGTGGAGGTCCAAGATATCTGGCAGCTCTTTCTGTGATGGCTTCCAAAGCTTCCAATGAGAACGAAGCCTACCTTAAAACTATAGGCAATGATCACTGGAAAGTAATTATTTAA
>CATIWF010175238.1:0-47312 GCA_949630135.1 Balakata baccata
TTACAAATTAAATTTAATTATCATAAATTAAAATCAATTATCACGACTTTATAAATTGGTATAAATTAAAACTAATTATTATAACTTTATCGATTACTCCAAATTAAAATTAGTTAACATAAATTAAAATAAATTTTTATAGTTCATGACTTTATCTTACCATAAATCAAAATAAAATATTACAAATCATAATTTTTTATCTAAAAGTTATAATAAATCATTAAATATATATATATATAAATAAAAGTTATATCGGTTCGGTTTAATCGGTTTTTAAATATTTGAACCGAACCGAATAAATCGAGATTTAAATGAAAAATCGAACAAAATAAATCCAATAACATTCGGTTCGGTTAGATTTTCGGTTCGGTTTTGCACATTCCTAATTAGTATTCAAATAGACGGTAAATTTTTATTCTTTTAATAAATAATATTGTCTGGATATTTTATAATTGTGAAAACATTTTTTATAAAATAACAAAAAAAAGTATATGTAATATGGTAAAAAATAAATTAAATACAATATTTTTCAATTAAGGAATTACATATTTTATTTTAATTTCGGCTACAAATCATATATGATTATAGAGAGAACGGATGATTTCCAATCCTAAGATAATTGATTCATTTATAATTTTTTTATAGCAACCAAATACCAAAAATATGAACTACATATTTTAATTTCAATTATTAAATATATTTATACGAACAATTAAACTTAATTGTCTCCTCAAAGAGTTATTTTGTTTCTATAATATGATATGATTGGTATTAGCGGCAGAGCAAAATCTATTAAGTTAGGTAAAGAGCTATAAATATAAATATATGAATTAAAAATAAATTTTTATGTCTGTATTTAGATTGAATGATTTCAAATAAAAAATTTTGAACAATTTATAAATTTATGTAAAATTCACCATTTATTATTAGTATTTTAATATGCATTAAATTATCAATAAAAATATTTTTTAACAATATAATTAAACATTATAACATTTAATAACTTTACTTTTTTTTTTTTTAACTCCAAGTCCTTCCATATTTTTAGCTTTTACTTGTATCCCTTGAGCATTTACACAAATCTCCAAATTTAAATTACTTGGTGCGCAGTTCGAGAAGCTCTTCAACGATGAAGTCAGGACCAAACCTTCGACAGAGATTTTTTATTAGGTGCAACTTAGACCTCCATCGTAGAAGAAGATGAAGAAAGTGGTCAGAAAGGCAGCTAAATAATCGCCTCGATATTGACGATTTGGAGGCGCTTAGAGAGAGGCGTATACAGCTGATGAAGAAAATGGCGATTTTGGTTTTCTCGGCAAAATGGATGGAGGAAAAGAAATGGAGACCAATTAGAAGTCAAGAAGAAGAAAATCAAATCTTTAATTTTTAATTTCTTTTAAAGCCGAGACGAGCCTATTGTTTATATCAAATATTTATATCAAATATTAAGAATAATGTATACTGTTTGTTGCATGCTTGACAAATTTAACTCATGCAAGAGATGATTAGAATAATTGCTATTTTATTTATTTATTAGGAGACTCTTAGAATAATTAGTTTTCCATTTACTTCAACTAATTATGTTTTATGTTAATCATCTCTAAACTTTCAATTTGGTCCTTTAAATTTTCTCTTTCAAAATTAAATCACACCCTAGTCATATTTAATAAACTCTAACAAATTTTTCTTTATTTTAATCAGGCAAAAATTTGCATCTGGTCCCCAACTTTTCTTTTTTCTATATATATCCACACACTATATTTTATTTTCTCAATTTTGTGACATATAACACACATGCAATATAAATTAATAGTAATAAGAATGACATATAATTCAATTATATTAGATTATATATATATATATATATTGTTTGGTTAATATGATTTTTTTAATACTATAATTAATTCGGTTAATTTGATTTACTTTGGATTTATACTTTTTTATTAATTAATTAAAAATTTA
Organism: Balakata baccata; assembly: GCA_949630135.1. Taxonomy (NCBI): domain Eukaryota; kingdom Viridiplantae; phylum Streptophyta; class Magnoliopsida; order Malpighiales; family Euphorbiaceae; genus Balakata; species Balakata baccata. The sequence continues at coordinate 1,963 of CATIWF010175238.1, forward strand.
TATTCTTATTTTATTTCTCATTTAACTGCACCTAATTTAATTTCTCTAATTTCAAATATTAAATCAATTAATTTTCTACTATTAAATACATCTAGTTTGGTTTTAAACTACTAATACAATTAATCTGATGGGCTTATATGTATGTTATATGTTGCATGTATATAGACTATATCTATCAGCACATAGTATACATATAACATATGTATAATCAAGTTATACAGAATGCTGCAGTTTGGATTTATCTCTGCATAAAATATGATATGTTAGCTATACGTATATTATATGTACAGCGAGTAAATGAATTGTCCGACCATCAAATGGTGGTTTCCAGAGTTCAAGTTCTCCAGTCTAAGTTTTCCACCTTTAAATCTACTTCCGGTATTAGATTTGAGAAAAAAAGCCGAAAAATAAGAGAATCAAATAGAACAGTCCTGACAAGCAATTTTTTGTTTCCCAATCAGCCTTAAAATGGCGGTTCATGAAGTTCAAATTGTCAATTCAAAAGTTTTTTGACATTTTGAGTCTATTTTCGATGTTAAATTTAATAAAGGAAGTTGAGAAATAGGAGAATCAGAGAGAGCAGCCCTGATACGCGATATTTCGTTTCTTGATCAGCCCTCAAATGGTAGTTTTCGGAACACAAATTATGTAGCCCAAGGTTTATTGACCCTCATATTCCATTTCTGTGGTCAAATTTGTAAAAGAAACCCGGAAAATAAAAGAACCGAATAGGGCAGCTTTGATACACGATTTTCTCCTATCTGATTTCGCAAATCTAGTCATATTTTGGAAAAATTAATGCTATTGGAATTATGAAAAGATAAAAAACTAGTTCGAATTTTATGATTATTGGAAATCATTTGGGTAATGAACAAAGTTGGTAAGAAGAAGAAAGAGAAAGAGAAGGAATGGGATAAAATTGAAAATGATTATTTTCATTTAAAATTCTGTAAGTTAAAAGGATAAAACTTGAAACTATACTAGAAAAATGATAATTTGTGTAAAAATTCATTATTTTTATGGACTTTGTTTAAAATTTTTAAAAATTCTAATTGAATACTTTCTGAATTTTATAGAATTTTTATAAATTATAATTAAATATCACTTTATTTTTTAAATATATTAAAATTTTTAAAAGTTTTAATTGAATACCCCTTAAAAATAACTTATTAAGACAAGAATGATAGCAATTATTTACGCTATATTAATCAAATTTGATTTTTATGGAAATCAAATTAAATTTGAAAATGTTATTTTCATGTATAACGAATAAATTAATTTATTTTATTGATATACTATTGCACATAAATTAATTTTGCATTATTTTCTTCTAAAAAAATTATTTATTACAAGTAGAGAAATATTAATTTTCGCAAGACAATGATTTTGAAAATAATTTTATTAACAATTTTATTTTTATTTTTAAAAATATATTTGCATGTAATTACTTCATTAGTTCATTACTTATCAAATTGATTATTTTCAAGAAAATACTCTTTCTAATTTCCCCATTTTACTAAAAAAAAATTATTATTTTTCTTATCAATCCATTTTTTTTAACTTAAAAGAGAGCTGTGTTTTGTTATATATATATATATATATATATATATTGTATGTGATAACTAAAACATATTTTCATTTCATAAAAATATTATTTATGCATTTTTATTAATTTCTAATTTATATTATCAATATTTGATTCAAAATTAATTTCACAAACCCTACACTCCTAAATTGTTTTTTTACAAATTGAGATATAATCCAAATGGAAAAAATATTGTTTACCTCATATGGTTTGCATAATATACTAGTATTTTACCGAATCATTGATATTTGAAAAATATACAATTTGCTCTTTAGTAGTTGATATAATATATTAGTATTTTTATTAAATTTGAAAATTATATTATATATCATTTGAAAGTTTGATATATTATATTAATACTTATTTGCAGTTTGATTTACAGTACTAATATTCCCTAAAATGAGCAAAAAAAATATTATTTCTTACTAAGGGAAAATGCTATAATTTTTAACAGAAAAATTATATAATTCAATAAAAAAATAAAAAAAATAAAATCTATATTTTTCAAAATTCAGGAATATTTATGTATTATATCAAAAATATATGAATAAATAATAATTTTTCTTTTAATTAATTATAAAGGAAGGGAGAAAACCGAGGGGCCATCCTATAATTATCAAAATTTGACAGGGACTATTCCTAAAATATTAAAGTGACAGAACATAGAAAATAAAAGCAAATTTCCTGTCAAAACCCTAGAATTCAGATATCAGTCCTCACATACAAACAGAAGACTGGCGTTTGAGAAGAGAATTTCCCCAAATATCGAACTCATATAGCCACCCGTTCCTGCCTCTGATTCTCTTTTGAATTCATTCGATTAAAGGTGAACAATCTCATTATTTGTTTTTCTTTCTTCCCCCTTCTTTATTTGCAATTTTTTCTTATTGTTTTGTGTTCTTGTCCCTCTGTCTTTTCGCTTAATTCGTAGGCGATTTCAGGTTTAACATAATGTGCTTTGAGATCTAGATTTCGCCGAGCCAGGACCGCGAATATCTTTCAGATATTTTTCGGCGCAATTTTGTTGTATATATTCGTTTTCCTTTTCATTTTCCCTGTTTTATCTTGGCGCGAAACATGTCGCTGTTTTTTTTTTCTTTATTTTTTCATCATTGTTAAGAGATTGCATGCCATCAAAACATTTTAAACTATCTGCTTCCGGTTTTGGTTTCATTGTATGCAGTTTATACATTCAGCATTAAATGCGTAATGGCTTATTATTGGAAAGGTTAAATAGTTTATGATTTATTGTTGCTCAACCACTTGTGGGGTTTAATTTTTATTTTCCTTCCATCTGATATGCATTAACATACGTTTTATACCCTTGATTGTTGTTTCAAGAATTGTCATTGCTCCTATCTCTAATTCTTGATCAATACTCGATAGTATGGGCAAGCTTTCATATTCTAGAACTTGAACACATCCTTTTTTTTTTCCACTGAAAAAATAATGTTTGCGTGGTTAATTTAGTTGTACTTCTGAATGTTTACTTTTCAGTCTAATGAGTTGATCATGCATAGATTATATGGTAATGTACCTCGGTGGATTTCTCAGTCTTGTTGCTACTTCTAGATGGAGTTGGAGTAGTCGCTAAGAGAGATTTTTTTGGTTGCTATGAATCTGGGTTGTGTGCAGATTATTGTTTTGTATTGTTATTCTAAGTGGGACATACATTAATTGGTTTCAGATAATTGGTTTGTTCATCATAATGGCGGGTCAGAATAATAGTTATGGAAAGCGGCCACATTCTCGTACTGACTATGATAATGGAGGAAATAAAAGAAGAAATTCTGGGGATGATAGAGACCATTTTGCCATTGGTTCACAAGATACTGTATATCGCTACCTGTGTCGCGTTAAGAAGATTGGAAGCATCATAGGACGAGGAGGGGACATTGTTAAGCAATTAAGGACAGATACAAAGTCAAAGATTAGGATTGGTGAGACAGTTCCTGGCTGTGAAGATCGCGTTGTTACCATCTACAGTGCTAGTGATGAGACTAATTCCTATAGAGATAGGGATAATTATGTTTCTCCTGCTCAGGATGCTCTTTTCAGGGTGCATGACAGGGTTATTGCAGAGGATATGCACAGCGACGAGGACTCTGAAGGAGGTCATCAAGTAACTGCCAGGATCCTAGTACCATCAGACCAGATAGGATGTATCATTGGAAAGGGTGGTCAGATAGTTCAAAGCATTCGTAGTGAGACTGGTGCACAGATACGCATTCTCAAGGATGACCATCTGCCTCCTTGTGCTTTGAGCACTGATGAGCTTGTGCAGGTATAACAGACAACTCTTATATACGTCCTTGCAGTATCATTTCATTGGTTTTCTCAAGCAGTCTCTTAAAAATTCCTCATTCCTGTATATGGTCTTTCTTATTTGAAAGGTTGGTTATATCTGGGGTTGTTTTATCTGATATTAAGTGCACTGTAATGTGACTTTTTATTTGATTGATTAATTATTATTTTTTGCATCCTTGTCAAGCATGCTATTCACTGGGCCTTAAAATAATCTTGATAGTTTCTTATTTCTTTTATTTTTTATATTGAAGGAGACATTAGATTTTTATTACTTACTTTTGGTGAGCTACAGATTTCTGGTGAAGTTGCAGTTGTCAAAAAGGCTCTATATCAAATTGCCTCACGTCTTCATGAGAATCCATCACGCTCTCAACACTTGCTTTTTTCTGCTGTCCCCAGTGTGTACCCCACTACCGGTTCATTGATAGGTCCAACTGCTGGTGCACCTATTGTAGGAATAGCTCCGTTGGTGAGTCCTTATGGAGGATACAAAGGTGATGCTGGAGACTGGTCGCGCTCGTTATACTCGGCTCCAAGAGACGAACTTTCTGCGAAAGAATTTTCTCTTTGTATGGTTTGCCCAAGTGGAAATATTGGTGGTGTAATTGGCAAGGGTGGTGCAATCATTAATCAGATCAGACAGGAATCTAGAGCACTTATTAAAGTTGATAGTTCAACTTCCGAAGGAGATGATTGCTTGATAACTATTTCAGCTAAGGAGGTAATATAAATTATTTATGTGTGTGCTTATGACTGTTTATTTTCATGATTTATATATATTTTTTAAAATTTACATGAAACTTTTTTCTTCCATATATCTGATAACTTACAAATCCTGTATATTTCAGTTTTTTGATGACCAATATTCTCCAACTATAGAAGCTGCCTTGCGTTTACAACCCAGGTGCAGTGAGAAAATTGAACGAGATTCAGGCATTATCTCATTCACCACTCGCCTACTTGTGCCCACTTCACGAATAGGTTGCCTACTTGGTAAAGGTGGAGCAATTATAAATGAGATGAGGAAAGTAACTAAAGCTAATATTCGCATACTTGGAAAGGACAATCTTCCCAAAGTTGCATCTGAAGATGATGAGATGGTGCAGGTAAAGCCATAGTTTCAAATGTTGGATCTATTTTTGGCATGTTAGTGTGTTTGCATTTCTGATCTGCATGGTTTGTTAGTGGAGTGAAATTGAAATTAGCCATTTCATTTTTGACGGCTAGATGTCTGGAGACCTTGATGTAGCCAAAGATGCTCTTATCCATGTAAGCCGACGGTTGAGAGCCAATGTTTTTGATAGGGAAGGTGCTATGTCTACATTTCTACCAGTTATGCCATACCTTCCTGTCTCAGCAGACGGTTCAGATGGGTTAAATTATGACAGTAGAGATAGTAAAAGGCATGGACGAGGGCATTCTTATTCTGGTGGATATGGCTCTAATGATTATGCTCCTGGTGACTCTTATGGTTCTTATAGTAGTTCACAGGTAATCCATATTTTATATTCTGTTGTATTTCTATTTGGAGATTGAGAAAATGCTTTTCTTAATTTTATGTAATGGAAAAACTTATTATCTTCAAAATCTGCAAACCACTCGTGTTCATATATAATGATCTCTCAAGTTACTTTTTGGTTTCTGAATGATAGTTGTTTGTAATTTGTAGCTTGGTGGTACTGGAGGTGCATATGGAGCTTATGGAAGTTATTCTTCGGGCCGTACTAGTACTTCTGGGTGAGAATTATTTTCTTTCTTGCCATTTCTTTCTACATATTTCATTGTCAAAGATTGGTTTTAGGTCAAGATCTTGGTTAGAAGATGCCTTAGTTTGACAATTGGAGTACATTTTATCCCTGTGGGCTTAATACTGTTATAACTATATGCCATAGAACTTAGAATTGGTTCAAGTTTTGGAGTTGTAATCAAAATATGTATGGTTGTTCACTTCTCCTGTTTGGTTTGTTATGGAATTGAAATCTGATGCCTTTTGAAGTTGTTTGGATCATAGAGGTAAATTGGAAAGGAAATTTTAAATTATATAGATTTAGAAGAAGAATTGCTTAAAAGAGCTATATCTAGAAGAAAAAATTGCCTAAAAGAGCTATGGCTATTATTTATATTGATTTGCAGATAAATTGGAGTTTTTCCTTCTTATATTAAGAATTTATAATGCCATTAATAGTGTTGAATATTCTAATTAACTAAAAAACCCAGTAATAAATTTGTTATAATTTTTTATTTCTCACTGTAAATCACATATATTTGTGAAATATGCACAGGTAATGGTTGTCTAGTTTTCTTTTCCACTTGACTTATTTTTCTTATCAAATATATGTAACATAATATAAGGCAATAAAAGCATTTTTTGTGCAATAGCATACAAAATAAAATCAATGAATTATTTTGTCAATGAAGAGAGGAGCATGTTCTATTTTGATTCGAGTTTAAATTCATATCTGATTAATCAGGGGGATTGACTATTTTCCATTCCTGAGGTAATGGATTCTCATTCCAGGTGTTTTTTGGTCGAACCAAACAATAAGAATAGAAATAGCCAATTCCCATTTCCATTTCTGAGCCTATTTTATCCCAATCAAAAACCTCTTTGGTTGAATTGTCTTTGTGTTGCCCTTACTGGAAATGATATTACATACCGCATTATTTCTGTCTTAGACTGCTTTTTGGTTCCTTTTTATGCCCTATGATGGTGTCTTAGAACTTCTAAAACCCGACTTGCAACTTTATTATCAGGTTATCCAGCCAGGCCCCTGGTTCCCGACGCAAAAGCTATTACTAGAATTTGATGATGGCTATTTGCAGGTAGACTCTGATTTTTCATTGTATTTTTTCCTATGTATAGAGTAAATTGGCAATTTCCTGTGATATAATAAGGCAGTCACATACTAGTTTGATAGTTTCATATCATATCATAGCCTATCCAATCTCCCTCTTTATAGGGTTCTGATGCTCTACTTTTTACCATGTTGCCTTTCCCTTCCCAATTAAACAGCTGAGATCCATGAAGCCTGAAGCCAGTTGCCTCTTTTGATGAAGCCTACTGCCTAAACCGGAAGACCAGATGTACCAGGGTTTGACATCCTCATGGCCCACCTTGATGATCTCACCTAGAAGGACCAAATCTATTTGGAGATCCTCATATTTGACTATTACTGAAATTTGTTATGTCCCTGACATAAACCAAGCTCTACATATTGTTGCTCCTAAAACCTCTAGCTCTCATGCCTCTTTTTTAGTGGAACACTTTTAATCTTGAGGAAACCATGCTGCTTCCATCTTTGACAGTTATATTAAGAATGTCTATTTTGTCCACTGACTCCCCCCCACAACACCAAAAAAAAAGCTCTATTTTTAATTTGACGTTGAATTTATTGCTTTAAAGTTACAATTTGGTTTGAAATATAAGCCAAACTCTAATGTTGTCTGAGTTGCAGGGTCAGTATTTCTCATGAACCGTCAATAAAAAGGTAGCTAGTTAGATATGTTCTTGATATAATTTTTGGCTGGAAAAATGCATCTTTCTGGGGAAAGTGTAAATGATTAGTTTTTTGACAAACATGTTAATTAATGGTTAGAAAACTTATGTTGTGTTTGTTTTAGCGACCAACTTTATGTGACTATACCAGTCTGATTGACATGCCAGAAACAGCATATCTTCACAGCGTGCTCTACTGGTAATATTATTATTTCAAGATGAAGCAATGGAGATAAGATTTTTTTGTTTCCATTTCAAATCTTATTTTTTGAGGTGTTGGTTAATGTTAGAGAAAGGCGTTAGGATTTCTCTACTTTATTTTGAAGATTGAGGCATACATTAAAAACTGAAAATTGGTGCATGCTGCTGTCTTTCATAAAGTAGCAATCTCCAATTGGCCTCATTTTAACTTCCATATTAATGGCCCATTGCTAATTACATAGTTGCCTCATCTGCATGCTTTAAAAAAGTTTTCGTGTTTGATACAGTTGTATTGGCTGATTTGAAGCTCTAAATTCAATCATTAGTTTATCATACAGTAATGAGGTTTGCAACCTAAAGGCAGAAAACAGGAAAAAATTTCTAAGGTTTTTGCCTTGGAAGTGATCTGCACTGACATGGTAGGTTGATGTTGCCATCGAAATCTGGGAGTGGTATGTTGCATATCACCTTTGGTGGCTGATCTATATCGTTGGAGGGCTGAATTTAGTGCATCGAGTGGTAGGTTATTTCGTGTAATATTCTATCTACAGTAGATGGTTATGGATTGGTACAGGATTGGTGTGACTTTGAATTGTCGTTGTGTCATGACAGTTTGTTGAGCAGGACAATGGTGGGCATTGAACGAGTTTATCTTTCAAGAGGGGCAAATCAGATGTGCGGAAGTTTAGTAGGTGGAGCAAGAGTATAAGCACATCCAGATAGTTTGCTGGTAACATGTTGGCTTCTGTGTTTTATGCATGCAATTAATGTGCGTCTTAAAAGGACAAGCTATATATTAGTCCATTTGCTCTTAGATCAAATGGATAGTTTTATTCTAGTGCACGTGCTTACAGAACTAGATTTGTTTTATTTCTGCTCATTATCATGTTTATTAGTCCTTCCCATTTTTTCCATGGAAAAATAAATTGTTGGCTGGTGGGAGGGGAGGGGATGTAGTTGCAATATGCCATGGCGATAAGAGAAATTGGAAAAATGGGTTACAGCATTATAGTGCTTTTTACCCATGTGAGTAGGGTAAGTTAATGATTATTCAAGTTTACCTACAAATATCTTAAAAGCTATATTTGAGATCAGAGAAGCTAAAGATGGTGACTTTACTGAAGTTTATGAAAAATTAAGAACAAATTATTTTAATGCCAAGTAATAGCTTATGAACATACCAAAAGAACAGCAAAAAATGAGATATTATTAGAACTGTAAAAAATAACGAAAGAGCAAAAAAAAAAAAAAGTTTGATATTAATAAGACTTAAAAGAAAATCTTAATATAATCATTTTCATTTGGACATGTTAGAAACAATCTGAATCAATTAACTGCAATTTTATTCAAGTTATGCGTTAAAAACGAATGAAATCTTTTGGCATCACTTCCCCCACCGCAGAAAAACTGACAAATTTGGGGGACTAAGCAACATAAAATTCACATCAAACATTAGAATGACAATTCTAATCCATATCCATTGGTTCATTTATATTCATCCATCTAATGTAGGGTATAGATTATAGATGGGTAATTTAAATATAAATGGATTATAAATGAGTTCAATTTATTTTAATATACTAATATATAGATGGATTAGGGTTGGATATGAGTGCCTATTTAAATCCATGTATAAATTAAAAAAAATAATTGTTTTTTATTTTTTTTACTCTAAATTTTTATTAAATTTCTTATAAGATTTTTAGAAAAACTACTTAATATATTAATAATTTTTAGCCATTTTTTTATATATTTACATACAAATTTTCAATATGATTTTTTCTAAATTTTTTATTAATAAAAAATAAATTATATGATTTTGTAGTTAATATATATTTATTATCATTTTTACTAAAAATATTATTATTTTTACCGTTAAAAAATTAATTTTTTAAAGTTTTCGATAGAGTTTTTTTATAAAAAATAATTATATATTTAAACTATTACATTTGCCTATTTGGGACATCGATTAATGTACACAAATCAAATTCAAAAAAGTCAAGATGACCGAAAATTAAGCGTATTATGATTGAAATAATACCATTATGATTGAAGTCTAATTATAGATTCAACGAAATTGATTATTTAGTATACGAACTTATGATATTAAGTTATTGAGTGTGACTAATAGAGGCAAAATTGTAAATTTTTGATTTTTGGTCCAAAAATTGAATTGTGAATCAAGTACACTGAGACATAGGTCATATCTAGATAAATCTGTGAGTAAAATTTTATGTTAAAATTCTTTCGTTTAGAGTCCCAATTTGATATAATAAAATTCAGTTACGAGATAAGTTTTAGATATATTATTTGTAATTATTAAATGGATAAATGGGTGGATTAAAGTGGGTATGGATACTCATATAACAAATTAAATGGGTCATAAATAAATTAATAGATTATAAACAATTCAATTCATTTATACTCAACTCATACCCATTCTAACCTATCTATTTGCCACTCCTACCAAACTTCAATACCCATTAGAGTACATATGATATTGACTTTTGATTTTATATAAATTAATTATGTTCTTAAATAGATATCAATTAATATTATTTTATAATAAGAGAAATTTTTAGGTAAATTATATCTACCATATCATTTATAGACTAATCCAATAAATTATTGATATGCATTTAATTTTTTTATTCTTATTGGTTGAAATAAATGTAATATATATGCATGTCATTTAATGATTGAATTAGTTTATAAATAATATGATAGACATCATAATTATTAAATTCAAACCGAACAGGTAGGTTCAACCGGAAACCGGCCTTAAAATTGGTAAGATTTATATGGCACGCCCGAGAATCTATTAGACCAACCCAAAAACCAGCTAACCGGACAGTTAAACCGTGAGCCGGTTATTAAAATATAACTTTTATTGCTGAAATGTGTGAGTAAGATCTCCAGGGAATGAATAGGCCACTTGCCACTACAAATAATGCCTCTTGTTTCTTCTCTTACAAAATATTACATATTATAACTAAAATGTTTTTATAATTCATAAAGAGTGATATTTTTATAAAACGTATTTATAATTTATAAATTTAATTGATTATATTTGTAATTGTAAATTACCTATTTTATTTAAGAAATTTTAAAAATTAGTTTAATTTGATTATTTGTATCTTTATAATTAAATATATATTATGACAAAATTTCATTTATTTTAATTAACAAATGAAAAGCAATTTTATATTTATTCAACTATTTTAATTTTAAATGTTAGAAAATATAAATAAAATATTTTATTATAGTAATAAATAAAAATATAAGAGTTATTATATTTGAATTTTTTTTAATATGGTTATGTATTAATTTGAATTATAAATATTATCTTAAATATATTATTGTTTATGAAAAGTGCTTATTATATAAGAATTTTATATATACCAATTCGATTCCGGTTCAACCTTAAATCTATAATATGTTGTCTTTTCGGTTCATTGACCGGACCGAGGTATGATGGTATAATAATTGAGAGATGTATTTAATGCACATAAGAAATAATTATATATTTTTTCAATTATTAAATAATAGTAGAATATGTAAAAAAATAATTAATATGTATAGATAATTGTGAAATATTAAATATTTTGAAATAAATGACATCTATTTAAGAAAAATTAAATACTAATTCCATCCAATTTTATGTTTTATAGGTATTTATTAATGGAATGTTTGAAATTATTGTTGAGTGTTTTGAAAATAAATTTTTAAATTTTTTTAATTTAATTAAGTAACTTGTTTTAAATTATTTTTTAAAAACTTATTTATGAAAAAATATTTATTTATCTAAAAATAAAATTTTTTTTAAACAGAACTAAAAAACAAAGAAATGAAAAATAGATGGTGAAAGCGAAAAGACCAAATCGAGTAAATTTAGGCTATCAACTCAAACTTGGCATCAGACAAGTGTCGGACAGATTACATTTACCACAAGGTCAAAAGAAAACTGAGTTTTGAATCTCTTCTCGTAACTCACTCTTATCAACGAAGAGCCAGAATTTAGGTGACAGTGATACTTCCTGTAGGTTTTCTGGTCCCATCAAACATCAATGGCCATCAGCCTCTGTTTTTCCTGTCACCCCTATTGCTTAATTTTTAGCTAGAGCTGAGCTGCCCCCTCTCTGTGCTACTTACTGCTGCTACTGTACTGCTGCCCTTTCTTTAATATTAATATTAAAGTCTTCATAAGCAAATCCTATTCGTCTATTCACTGCTATGATTTCCTTCTTCTCCAATCCTCTCCTTCTTCTTCTCTTCTTACTTGGCAATTTTCTTGTTGAAACTTTGCAAACAAAGAGAAAACACCAACTCTTTCTTTCTCTCTTTGTGATTCTTGTCCCTCTATCTTTGGAATGTCTGCTTCTTTATTCATTAAATGCAAATTATGTTTCTTCTTTAATTGGTGTTTTTCATCTTTTATCTTTGCATGAAGGAAGGAGAGCATACGTGGTGTAGCCAAGGATGACTTGCCGGCCAATATATAATTAATTAATTAACTAATTAATTGTACAAGCTAGCAGTTGAATAATTAACTTGATAATCGGCGAGTCATCTCTGGCTACTCAACTGCCTCCTCCTTCCATGTTAGATTTAAAATGATAGAGGTGGTGATGGTGGACATGGGCCGCATGGCTGCAGTGGAAAAACAAGGAATTTAATTCGGTTTCGGTTATTTTAATTATGTTGATGAGGTCAGTTTCTTTAATTTATAAGCTTATACAATACTGATATCATGTCTTGTGAATGTTTCAGATGATGAAGCCATTATATCCATAAATTATTGTTCTGAAGCTGCTTTATTCATCAGTTTGTCCTCCAAAAATCTTCACTGTAAAAAAAATATCACTCATATTTTTCATTTCCTTATATATATATATGAAATACCTCTTTAAGATCACCATGGCCTCTTGATTCATGTAAAACTGAAAAAAGGGTTTGTCCCAGCTTTCTCATCTCTCTCTCTCTCTCCATGATTTTGAGTATGGGGTGCAGTTTCACATTAATCCAAGAAAAATGAAAGATGCAGGTGCGTATAGTACTAATTGGTCAAGAAAAGGACAAACTACTTGCGAAATTTCACTTTGATTTTTAGGTATGAATCACATCAATATAAATTTCAATAAAATAATTTTTGAATTTTTTATATTTGATTGATTTTTTTTAATTTTTTATAAATTGTTATTTTTAAATATATTTTCGAAAAAATACTTATTTATCTGATTTTATTCAAAAATTTAAAAAAGTTAAAAAATATATATATTTTTTTTCGAAAATCACTTTTTTTCAAATGTAATATCAAATATTTAGTAACAATTAAAGACATAATTACTATTTAATTTTAAAATAAAAATTGAATATGATTTACATAATTAAGAAATTATGAATGTAATTCACCCGAATTCTAGACGCACGGGAAAAAGTAAACATATAAACTAAATGAAGCTATTACAATCATACAACATTAAACTAAATTATTCGAAAAAATCAAAATTTTTGTATTTGTATAAAAAATAATATATAATTTTAATTTTTTAATTAAAATAAATAAATTTTAGTATTTTATTAACTTAAATATTTCACTCAATAATAGAAAATTTGTTTTGTCTTAGTTCGGATGAAAATATTTTTTTACTGCTTAATTAATTTATCAATGCTTTATAGATATAATGTTGCATTGGCTAATCAGCTTATTGTTGGTCAGAAAGTTAAAACATATCAATAAATTTTTTATCAAATTGGATAAAAAATCTAAATTGATAAAATATTAAAAATTTAATCATATAATTTGAAAAATTAAAAATATATATTATTTTTTATACAATTCTAAAAGTTTAGATTTTTTTTTTTTTTACAATTTAGCCTTAATATTATTCATTATCAGCATTGACCTGTTATACAATATATGAGAAGTGTTGCTAATACTTTTTTATACAATTTTCACTCATATTTATAATATAAAAAATACATAAAATATCATTATTTTTATAATAAAACTACAATTTTATTAAAAAAATATATTTTTTACATTGAAAATATGTAATAGAAAGTACACAGTAACATTTATCTACAATACACACTTTTCATGTAGTTTGATATGTAAAACCCTAAGCATCCTATTCTTTGCTCCCTAATCTTACTCCATGTCTCCATTCCAAGAAAGATTTTATTACTTATAAATTTGATTTGATTGGGAACCCAATATGCAAATCAAAGGAATTTCAATTTTTACGTGTTTCATCATTTTATTTGTATTGCAATTTTCCATTGTTCATTTCATCAGCTCAACAAATTTTAGAAAAAACACAGAAAGTTTTGTGCTTTTTTTTAATTCAGGGTAAGTTTTTTTTTTTTTTTGACAAAAAGGAATATAATTTATTTCATTAGAAAAAAAATATTTTAATAATGTTGATAGGGTGATTATTTAGTTCTTGCATAAATATCATATCATTCTAATACGTGTTGATGTAGATATTAATGTTATTACTAATATGTGTCACGTCAATAAAATACCATATTAGTACCACATTAAATAAATTTAATACAGTTATGAAAATGTAACATTTTTTATTAACAAAATAAACCAGATATTTTTTTTTTGTCACAAAAAAGAAAACACATACCCTTAAGTTGAAAAAGCGCAAAATTACGTGTTGTGTACTTTTTCCTAAATTTTATTAGCCAGGCACATTAATATAAATTTTAGTAATGGTGATTTATTATATTATAAGTTGTAAATATTTCATTGAGTTTTTAACATATCATTTTGTAAAATTTTCAGTCCTATATCTATATTGCTATATACACACTGTTATTTTTAATATTTTTATCAAAACAATTATACTCCACATCTTAATTATTTTGCTACCCCTTAAAAGATTATTTCAGAATCTAATTAATAAGTCCGAAATTTGTATATTGATATTCTAAAGCCGCTTTGGCGCCTGCAATAATTAGATTAATTAAAACACCCACAAAAAGAAAATGATGAGCTCTGTTAATTCAAATCAACTCCTTCATGAATCCCCAAGAATCCAATATTAACTTGTTTTAGTTAAGAAAAAAGCGCAAGAACATCAATCAACAGAGGAAATCTAAAAAGTGAACAACTGAAATTTGAGAATTAATTGATTTCCGGAAAATAAAAGGACTAGCTAGAAAGAAATGAAACCTTCAGCAACAAGCAAGCCAAAGATGAGAACAAGAAGGCCAATTGCTATACACTGAGTTGCAGACATGAGAGCCTGTGAATATGCAGACAAGGTGATGGCTGCCCCTATCACTCCTATCGTCAGACCTCTCATATTCTGATTCATCTTTTCCTTTCTTCTTCTTCTTCTTCTTCTTCTTCTTAATTGACGTAATTCAAAGATTCAAGATTTATAAAACAATGGCTTATGCCCTTTGAGACCAGTCTTTGGCCACCTGCTTTCTCTCAAAGTCAACTCTTCTGCTCATAGATCTTAATTATTTTAATTAGGCAGGCATTTCCCATTTTTAATTAAGAAAGATTATACGTCCTTATAATGGTAGAAATGATATAAAAATGCATTTGCAAGTCAGTGCTTAGGGAAGGTGGACCAGATGATAGAATTTATTAAACTTAATTTCCTTGCAATATATCTACTTGATTGTTCTTAATTGTCGGTTATGGCAAATGGGCTCAAAAGGGTTTCTTTTTTTTTTTTTAATTATTAAATTTGTTAGTAGAATTTTGATTGCAAATTTAAATTCACAATGTTAAAACTCATTATTTCCTATTTAAAAAAAAAAAACTTACGCATTATCCAATCAAAATTCATTTATAGAAAATAAAGAAAGTATCAAAAGTTATTTATAGAAAATAAAGAAAGTAACTTTGTTAACATATACATTAAGAATCAGTTTGGTTCAGCTGTGGTCAGTGGTGAGCCATCAGTTACAGTGATAAAATATAAGCGATCAGCTGTTATCGGTTAATTATGAGCGGCCAGCAGTTAGTAGCTAACAGTTCTTATAAATTACAAAAATATTTAATTAGCCATTAGAGCAGCTACTAAGTAATAAAATAACTAAAGACATATATTTATTTATTTTTATATTTAAAATGCAAAGTTATATATGTGTTAAATGTTGTGCCAAATCTACATTCAATTGAAGTTAGACAATTATCCTCTTTAAATTTTTAAAAAATATATAATAGTATATAAATTTATATTATTTTTTAAAATTTACTCTTTGTAAATAATATTAAAAATTTTTTTACTATTTATTTTATATAATTTAACATAATATACTAGTATCTTTTTAATTGTTACATGTAATTTGACATAATAAAATAATATTTCATTAAAATTTAAAAATTATATTATTTACTTCATGAGATTTTAACATATTACGCTAGTATCTCATCAAATTTAATTTACTAGACTAATACCCCGAACAAAAAAAATATTCATTTTTATTAGTATATTATATTATTTTTTAAATCTCGTAAAAATACTAGTGTATTATATCTAACTATAAAAAGCAAATCATATATTTTTTAAATTTCAAGAGCGTATTAATATATTATATCAAACTAAAAAAAATAAATAATAATTTTTTATTAAAAATATATTTTTATACCTCTTGACTTACACTTCTAGCTTTTTGACTATCTGACTCTACCACCAGTTAGATGTAAATAAAAAATTCATTCGTTATAAATAGGTCCATGAAGTAGAAATTAAACTGCATGTCGTTTTTCTCCTTTCCCACCGGAACATATTGCTAGTTAAAACGACATATAATTGCAATTTAAACGACGTTATGTAGGACTGATGGTGACCAATATCAAATAGGTTGCCCATTCGTCCGTCGATTCTTACAACGGCCTATCAAGGCAACACCGCCACGACAACTAGCTCAGTTATCGGCGATCACATGCTCCGATTCCTCTCATATCTTAACCCCAGAAAGGCCCTTATCAATCAGGTTAGTTCTCTCTTTTTTCACTTCTCGATTAGACTCCACTCCTTCGGCGCTACCTCTTCCGCTGACACTTCGCTATCATCATCTCGTAGTGCCCACCAACCAAACTCAACCCATATAGATTTATCTAGTATAAACTGCACTGGTATTGCACAATCTATTGTATCTAAATGTCCCACTTTCTTTGATAAAATTGAAAGCGAAAAAGAGATTTTTGCTAAGGATACTTCTGTCAAGGAACTTCTTTTGGATATTTCTGATATAATACCTGATGTGACGCGTCGTTTTAGGAGGTATTTAAGCTTGAATCCTGAAGATGTGCTTGAAATATTACTGGGTTTTCAATTTGAATGTGAAAGAGTTGCAATTAAGGGTAAAAAGGTTGAGTCTTTGTGGGGAATTTTCAACTGGGCTAGCTTGCAGAATAAGGGTTTTAAGCATCTTCCTAAGTCATGCGAAGCTATGGCATCGGTACTTATTCGATATGGAATGCTTAGAGAGGTTCAGTTGCTGCTTTTGGCAATGGAGAGGCAAGGAATTTCGTTGGCTGACAATGAAATCCATTCTAAGTTGATTGAAGGCTATGTTGGAGCCAGTGATATAGAAAGAGCAGTGCTAGTGTATGATCGTATTAGGGAGCAAGGTTCCGTACTCTCGCTGTCTTGTTATAATGTATTTATTGATCTCTTGGTGAGAATGAGAAGAACCCAATTGGCATTTCGAGTTTGTTTGGATATGGTGGAAACGGGGATCAATTTGAGTGGCAGGGAGATGGCTGGAATTGAGAACGTTGTTGGGTTACTATGTGGGGAAGGAATGGTTCAAGAAGCAAGGAATCTTATGAAGAAGGTAACAGCTTTAGGTTTCGAACCTAGCAGCTTGGTTATTAATGAGATTGCTTCTGGGTATTGCGAGAAGAAGGATTTCGAAGATTTACTAAATCTTTTTGTTGAAAAGAAGTGTTCTCCAAATGCTCATCTTGGCAATAAAATTATATTTGCTTTATGCAGTAATTTTGGCACAGAGAGAGCAAATATGTTTAGGCTAGAATTAGAGGGTTTAGGTTTTAGGCCAAATGCTATAACTTTCGGAATCCTGATTGGGTGGTGTTGCAGTGAGGGGAATTTAAGGAGTGCCTTCGCTTATTTGTCAGAGATGTTGTCAAGAGGGCTAAAGCCTGTTATTTGGTCATATAATGCCCTTATTGGTGCATTGTGTAGTTTGGGTATGTCGAAGCATGCTGGAGATGTTCTTGATGAAATGATGGATAGGGGAATGACCCCAAATTTATCAACTTTCAGAACTCTTTTGGCAGGATATTGTAAAGCAAGACAGTTTGATGAAGTGAAGATGATGGTCCATGAGATGGTAAAGTGTGGTTTAATCGATTCCTCTTCACTGGAGAATCCTCTATCTGAGGCATTTATGGTCTTGGGTATCAATCCATCATCTGTGAGGTTAAAAAGAGATAATGATGTTAGATTTTCTAACACACAATTCTTTGATAGTCTTGGAAATGGACTCTATTTGGATGCAGATATGGATGAGTATGGGAAAAGACTAAGTGATATTCTTAAGGATTCCACGATGCCTGATTTTAATTCGCTTTTAAGAAAGGAATCTGATAATGGAAAATCTAGAGCGGCACTCTTGTTGATAGATGAAATGGATCAATGGGGTCAAGAACTGTCTGTGTCTGTCTCATCAGAATTAGTGAAGAGGCTTTGTGGATCCCGTTCCTATTTCCGAATATGCAACCATCTTATTGAGAAAATACCGAAGTTGGCTTATCAACTAGATGATGAGGTTCTCAATTTGCTTGTCCGAGCATATTGCAAGAATGGGTTGACATTCAAAGGGAGGATAATTTTTAATCAAATGCTTATGAGGAATATAAAAATTGAAAATGAGACATACACTGCTCTAATTGTGGGGTTTTGTAAGCGGAGAAATTTGCAGGATTTTTATAATTGCTGGGATATTGCTCGGAAAAGCAAATGGATACCGAGTTTAGAGGATTTTAAGCCTCTGATTGAATGTCTATGTCATCATAGGACGCTGAATGAGGCATTGGAGCTTTTTGAAAGCATGCTGATATTTCATCCTCACTCAAGGTCTGAAATTTGTCATACATTTCTTGAAAATCTGTGTCTTACAGGCTTTGCAAGCATTGCATTCAAGTTGGCAGATGAACTGCTGCATCAGGGTTGCATGCTTGATAAAATTGCTTATAACTATCTTGTAAGAGGGTTATGCAAGGAGAAAAAATATACAGCAGCCTTCAGAGTATTGGATACAATGTTGGCTAAAAACTCAGTTCCATGCTCGGATATTTCTGCAATTTTGATTCCTCAGTTGTGTACTGCTGGGAGACTTGATAAAGCTTTTACTTTAAGGAAGATTAGTTTGAGAAAGCAATCTGTGGATCTCTATGCAATTAACTATGCTTTAATTAGTGGATTTTGTAAGACGGGGAAAGTTGGGGAAGCGGCCAATGTAATGCAGGATATGTTGTTGAAGGGACTAATTCCTGATGCCGAAATGTATAATATGCTGTTTCAAGGGTATTGCCAAGCTAACAACTTGAGGAAGGTCAAGGAACTACTTGGTATTCTGATAAGAAAAGTTTTGATCCCCAATATCTCAAGCTACCGTAATTTTGTGCAGTTGATGTGTATGCAGGGTAGTTTCACGTTTGCATCAAACCTCAAAGAACTAATGCTAGGAGATGGTAGGTATAATAGCCTCATCATTTACAACATTCTGGTTTTCTATGCATTCTCGGCGGGGAATGACTTGCTTGTGGGTGAACTTCTGATTGAATTGGAAAAGAATGGTTTAATACTTGATGAAGTTTCTTACAATTTTCTCGTACTTGGGTTTTCAAAGTGTAAAGATATGCCTCGTTGTATACACTATCTATCAACCATGATTTCAAAGGGACTTAAGCCAAGCTATTGCAGCTTACGAACAACAGTTACCTGCCTTTGTGATCTTGGAGAACTTACCGAAGCCTTGAAATTGAGTCAAGAAATGGAAATGAGAGGTTGGTTACATGGATCAGTTGTTCAAAATGCAATCGTTGAAGGGCTTCTTTCTCGTGATCAGCTTCAAGAGGCAGAATGCTTTCTGGATCGCATGGCAGATAAAGGTCTGATTCCAGATACAATCAACTACGATAATCTAATTAAGCGGTTTTGTTTCTGTGGGAGACTGGCCAAGGGAGTTGATCTTCTGAACATAATGTTGAGGAAAGGAAATATCCCAAATTCTGCCAGTTATGATTCTGTAGTCCAAGGTCTGAGCAATAGGAATCAACTTGACGAAGCAATGGATTTCCATGCCGAGATGTTGGACAGGGATCTTAAACCGAGTATGAAGACATGGGAAATACTGGTTCACAAACTTTGTGAGCTCGGACGAACTGCAGAAGCAGAAAGCCTCCTCATTTCTGTGTTACAGTTGGGTGAAACTCCTAACAGACTAATGTACTCCTCTGTCATTGATAGGTACCGATTCGAAAACAATCCAAGGAAGGCATCTGAGCTGATGCAAAGGATGCAACAAAGTGGGTATGAGCCAGATTTCAACACGCATTGGTCTCTCATAAGCAATTTAAACAATTCCAAAGACAAGGATAATAACAATGGCAAAAGTGAAGGTTTTCTGTCAAGGCTTCTTAGTGGAAGTGGATTTTCTTATAAAAAGGGCTCGAAGTTGTAAATGTAGGAAACATTTTAGTGTTCAATTTTATCGAAGTGAAGTTTTTCAATTTGATTTTCATAATGCATTTTTTAATATCCACATTTCATACAAGATCAGCACTTACAGTTTTTATGTTCTCACTTCTTAGAGGCACTATCAGCGAAAAAGTTGATGTTTTTATATAATCAAGGTGGAATAGTTTGATTTTTTTGTCACCATCTTACACCAACCGCATTTTGACGCTTAACTCTTATGAAAATGCCATACACATGTCGACTATCCATTAACCTTCAAAGGGTGCTACCCATCTTTGCATGTTCTCTCTTAGTCTTCTTCTTTGCCAAGTTAAGGTGAAGGGTTAAAATAATTTACTATAAGCCAAAATTTTAAAGCCGAGTTTGTTTATAAAGCTACAAATCTCATGTTTTTATTATCAATAGCAAAATCAAAGAATATACAGTATTTGGCTGAGGTGTTATATGATTTGAGATTTGTTTTTCTTTATTTTTGGCCTATTTTTATCAAATTCACTTTTCAATTTTACCTATTTTTCATTTTTTATTTTCATTGTCAATGTGGGCTTAGAGCCACCAATGTATCATTGAATGTAAGCGCCATTATTCTTTTCTCTTATCTTGGAGGATCGCTCTGTATTATGATTTTTATGCGAACCTGAATTCAGATTTCTTAGTTTTCTGATTTAGTTCTCGCTTTCTTAGTCCCATCTTTTGCCATAGGAAGCAACAACATCTCCATGGCTTCAACTGTATAACCAAAAGCTTTGAGTGGTGCTAATAAACCATGTATGCCCTTGTTCTCCATGTTGTCATCATCATTAGATGCACGAATAACTCCAGCTATGGATCTGAAGTATTTTTAATGTTGTTATTCATAATTTTTATTTACTGTATCTTTACTGCATTGCTCAATTTGTATTATCAAGTTTCTGCGTTTTTTTATGAACCGCTATGATTAGATTAGATTTCTGGAACTATAGTAGAGCAAAACAAATGGAAAATTGCAAGACCAAACCAGAATTTCCAGCAAGATAAAATTTATACATTATAGGTGTTTGTGAAGATGCTAATATGAACTATATATCTTGCTGAAATTTGTTATTATGATCTTTTCAATTTTGATTTTATTTTAAAATACTTAAATAATTTTAATGATGGTTTAAAAGAATTATACCTAATTGTGAAAATAATAACATTATTGGAAAATATTTCTACTGAAAAAGACTTACCCAATGTATACCAAGAGATACTAAGTTATATACAAGATATATTATAATATTTTCGAGATATACTCAAGATATTTCTAAATTATAATAAAGATATACCGAATGTATACTTTTTAGTATACTTTGACTTGACTTTTGAGTGTAGGTGTTTTTATAATATTTTTATGCGCTTTAAATAGTTTTGAAAAAAGTTTTAAGTGAATGTATTTTTATAATATTTTAGGAATTTTTGTCATTTTTTAAAATTTCCCCAAATAGAATGTGAGACTATATGTGCCTCGCATTTGCGGAATAGAAAAGAATCAGTAAATAACTAATTAAGAGTATTTTCAATTGATAGACAGTAACTAAATTAGTATTTTTGCAACGCCAGTGAGCTATTAAACTGAAGCACTTTGAAGACATTATTAAGATGGGACAAAAAGCCATGAAAGCACAAATCATTCATTACCAAGGAGCTTCAATTCAAAGCAATGGAGTTGTCTTCGAAACTATATAATTACAAGTTTAAACTCCAATCGAGCCTTACCAACCAAACAAAAATATAAAGTTCAGTCATCTAATTAAGTGGCCAAGCATGCATTCTGATTCCTTTCAAAACTTTAAACAGGCCTGGTAGAGTAAAGGCTCAACTTAATAGACAAGTATCACTGCATCAGTAGCGTTAGTATGCTAGAAACAAGCAATGAAATTCTCGACTGGTTAAGATAAGTTGACCAAAGGGTCCTTATTTTTGTGGCGAGGTCAATGCTATGCTGATTGCTGGACATTCGTAGCATATTGATAATGGGAGTTTCACATAAAGGTCATAATGGAAAATGGCAAATAATATATGCCCATTTTTAATATATTTATTACAGTTTATTTTTCTGAAAGTTCAACATGGTTGAATTGAAGTAAACATTCATACACCAAAATTCAAAAATTTTGATTAATTACAGCATGTACTAGGAATGGAGTCTAATTTTCCACCAGATTCAAAACAATAGTCTTGTTTGTCAATCTAATTGATATAACCAGATTACGTACATTAGTAGTTCCGAAGGACAATTTGAAGCTCGCAGATGAATAAGTGCAATGATGAAGTTACCATTTGTCAACATATAGTTTATATTTAGATCCTAGTAAACTACAGAGGAACAAGAGAGCAATTCTTACCAACCTGTAGCTAATGATATCTGATTTCTTGAGTTTTTGGATTTTGAATCAAATATAAATTGCATGAAAGCTCTTTCATTTGTTTCAATTAGGCTAAAGCTAAAGCCAGGTTGTTTCCTCACTCCACTATCATCCATTAACTTCCTCACCTTCTTGAATCCTTCCCACTCACCTATTGAAGCATATATGTTAGAAAGCAACACATAATCCCCACTTTCATCTCTTCTCATTTTAAGTAGTTGCTCGTTTGCACGCTTACCCAGCTCAACATTTCCATGTCTTGTACAAGCCCCCAGCAGAGTCCTCCAAATTATAGCATTAGGTTCAATTTTCATACTATCTATGAACTCAAATGCTTCATTCAGTAGCCCTGCACGTCCAAGCAGATCCACCATACACCCATAATGCCTTACATTTGGCTCTATATTATATCGATCTTGCATAAGATTAAAATATTGACGCCCCTCTTCAACTTTGCCAGCATGACTGCAAGCAACTAGCACTCCGACAAAAGTGATTTCATCTGGCATGATATTTTTCGACCTCTGCATTTCAGCAAATAAATGGATAGAATCCTCAGCGTTGCCATGAAAAGCCAACCCAAGTACAACTGAATTCCATGTCGAGACATCTTTCTCTCTCATTCCTCTGAACACATCAAGTGCTCTTTCAATACTCCCACACTTAGCATACATGTATATAAGTGCATTCCCGAGTAAGACACTCAAATTTCTGGAACTCATTTCCAAAATTGAGTAATGTACCTTCCTGCCAAATTCCAAATCTCCTAAATCTGTGCAGGCTGACAAAAGATTGAGCATGGTAACCTCGTCTGGCAGCTCTCCAACATTTCTCATCTCTTCAAACATTTTCAATGCCCGTTGATTATCCCCACAAAGAACATAACCTGAAATCATAGCATTCCAAGTCACTACATCCCTTTTAGGAACCTCATCAAAGAGTCTCCTCGCACATTCCATCTCCCCTCGCTTAACATATGCCGTAATCATCACATTCCAAGCAACCAAATCTTTCACTGGCATTTCATCAAACAACTGCCTTGCCGCTCGCAGTTCCCCTCTTCTTGCATACCCTGCGGTTAAAGCAGACCAAGCAACAACATCCCTTTTCCCCGAATCGTCAAAAATCAATCTAGCTATCCCCAAATCACCACAATTAGCATGAAGATAGATAAGGGAATTTCTAACAAACTTATTTTCTTGAAATCCATATTTGATAATCTTCCCATGAATACAAATACCAGTCTTTCTCCATTCAAGCCTAGTACAAGCCTTGAGCAAAAACGAAAAAGTGAAGTTATCAGGCTTTGTACCGCGGCTCTCCATCTGCGGATAGAGTGAAATTGCTTTTAAAGGGGTCTGGCTTTGAGCTGAGCCTCTCATCATAGTGTTCCACATAAAGATGTCTGGTTCGTCGATTTGAGCGAACAGTTGGTGGGCGTAGTCCATGGTGCCAGAAATGGCAACGGCGCTGGCGTATATGATTTCTCTTAAGGCTAAGAAGTTTGAATTGAAGCCTTTGACGATAAGGGTAGCGTGGATTTGCTTCAAAGATCGAAGATTTGTGCAGCTTTGCCATAGCCTTGACCGTCGCCGTTGGTTGCTGCTCTTATCGTTTGTTTTCCTTATCATGGCATGAAAAACCCCCGCCTTTTTTCATTTATATTTTATCAAAGGCTCAAAGCTCATTTTGTTTTTAAGCGGTTGATTTTCTCAAAAATAAAAACCTATAATGTGGCTGATATATTCAAATCTACTGTTTTAATTCAAACTCTTCTATTATTCTCTTTTGTTAGCATTTTATTCAATAAACTAGGTTTAACCCGTGCATTTACTAAAATGTAATTTAAATAAATAAAATATAGATTAATTACATGATTTTTTATTATAAGCAACTCAATACAAATGTACCTTACAAATAAAACTTCTTTGTATATAATGTTAATTTTTATTTTACTTATATTCCTTTTTTCTTTGTCACATATAAGGATCTTCAAACCGCTTTTAAATAATTTTTATTTGAATTGTTAGAAAATAAATAAGAATTTATTGATTATTAAACAATTGAATAGCCGTATTAAAGATGATTCATAATTTAATTATAACGTAAAAATTGTAAATAAATTTATATTTTAGATGCATAAAAAAGAAAAATTAAAAATTATAATAAATATTTTTTTAATGTAATTTTAATATTTACTCCATAAATTTTTAAAAATTCTTTTCATATATAATTAAAAATTATAATAAATATCTTTCTTTAACTGAGAATTGTTACTTCATTTATATCGCTTATCGTTCTCCCAAAACTTGAAGTCAAACTCTGTTACTGCAATTGTTCCACACACGGTTTAAACCTAATTTATCTATTATAACTCTATATTCATTGAAATATTATTAAAAATTAAGATAATAATTCATATTTATTAGTGACAAAACACATTGAATGTAATATGAAATAATTACACAACTTTTTTAATACTAATTACCATAATACATCTAATAAATTTCATTAACTAAAAGACTCATTCGTAAATTTCAAAATTCTCAATGTATCTCTAATATTAAAATAAATAAATAAATCTCTAATTCTTAAAATCATGTCCAATCCACACCTTTTCCTAAGAGCTTTTATTTTCCTTTTTTGAAATATCTTCTTCTTCTTCCTCTCTACTACACAAATACGAAAATCACATAACTTTATTTTCGTTATGAACTTTTCTTATATTTTCTTCTCTACCAGAATGAGTATTTCAATATTTCAGTCGCTCATCTGGTCATGCATGTGGAGTTTCACACTAAGAATAACAATATTTTCAGTGACGATTTGATCGGAGTAGCTATGATATTAAATTAATTTGATTTCATTATTGAAAAATTAAATTTTATGTAGAATTTAGTATAACATAATACTCATATAACTTGCATATATATATATATATATAATAGGCTCTATGTGGCAAATCCTAATTGATATGTGAGATATGCAGGGATTAATATTATATACCATAAATATAACTAGATATGACTTTCTTATAACATATGAACATAATATATAATATTTGGTATTAAAATATTTAATACAATTACAACACATTCTTTGTTTTATTTCAGCCTTGCTCCGCTGATATTATAATTATATATTAATTAAAAATATTATATTAGTCAACACTAAATCAAAAAATTATTAAATCACATTTTTATGTTCATTTTTTATTGCAAAACAATCATATACAATAGCGCAATCATTAAATATAGAGGTAGAAAAATGTTTTTAATCATGTTATTTGATGATTTGTCATTCATATTATAGTTTATGTTTCTGTTCATGCCAGTTATATAAAACTAAAAAAAATAATATATTACCTTTAAATTTTTGTTCTCGAGTTATTGTTGATCTTCTCATATTTGGTTATAGGTATTAGAAATTTAGTACAATTTGAATCTTTAATATTGATAAAACATTGTTTCTTATAACTCTACAATTTTTAATTGTTAGAAGGTAAGGTTATTTTAATTAATTTCATAATTTATTCCTTGATTTAAGAAATTTAACCTGATTTAAATTCTAAGTTAAGCAACTGCCAATCATTATCCAAAAATGGAAAAAGATATTTTGAGAAAGCAATTTTACTCGGTTGAAGATATTAGTGTACCTTTTATCTTGCAAGTGTTTCAATAATTATATAATCTTATCCAATTATTTGTGTAAAAAACTCTAATAATATTAGGAATAACAGAAGCCCGAGAACCAAGCAGAAAGATAGTGAGCTCATGGAAATCACTGAGGCAACGAAATTATCCAACAAATATCAAGAGAATTAGGGCTATTAAAAAATAATGAATATCCAACTAAATTACTTGGTTCAATCCAATTTAATTCAATATTTAAGTTTTAAATGAGTATTTATTGGGTTGGATAAAATTTATTTAATTCATTTGTATTTAATGGATTGGGTTGGGTTGGATTGGTCATAAAACCAATAGATATGTTGAGTTATATTAAAACACCTCCTGAAATTCTCATAATCTCATTTAAAAAATGATATGGAATTGTATTTTTTATCCTATTTTTTAGTAGTTAGTTGAATTCTTAAAGTAAAATTTTAGTAGAAAATTCTCTAATTTTAACATAAATAACTTATTAGAGTAAATAAAAAAAACATTTGATTAATTTTTCTAATTTAAGTTCCAATTTTTTTCTTTTCAACATAGGCCTATAACTTTTTTTTTGAAAATTTTATTCGGTTTTTAGTTATTTTTTTTTTCAATTAATGGTTTTGAATTTTCTAACAAATTTTTTTTTTCATTTTCAAATGTATCGAAGACACTTGTAATTTGTGGAGCACAAAATTTATAACTTAAAACACATACATACTTTTTTAACTTGAATTATTAATTTGATATTTTATTTAATTCAACATCTTATTTGATAATTTATTTTGTTAGTATATTTTTAATTTATTATCATATAACTATATTTTGTAATTATAAAAATAAATTAATATTTTAAATTTATAGAATAATAATTATGGATCCCTAAGCCATGAATCAATCTAATAAGGCTCTTATGCTAATAAATAATCGCTTAATAAAATTATAAAAATAATCAATCTATAATCTAATTTTGAATTATAATAAACTATTACCATATTTATAATTTACAAAGTATAAATTAATGATATAAATTTAAAAAACTTTTACGAATAAAATAAATTAAAAAAATAGAATTAAAAAAATTAACAAAAAATAATAGTTAATAATCGAAAATAACTTAAAATTTAAATTGTAAATGTACAATAAATTAGCAAGGATTATCCATTGTAAAATTGAAATTGTTAGTTCAAATGGAAATATTAATAGGAATGTATAACTAAAATTTTAGAAAAATTCAATTATAATGAAAAACATTAAAAATTCAAATAAAAATAATGCCAAAGGCCAAACTGAGAAGGACCAAAATGAGCAGTTATGACAAAAAATATATTTTTAATTGGTTAGCACTTTATATCACTTAATTGAAGTGTTTAGTATTTTGATTATGAAAAAAATAAAAAAAAATATATAAAATTATAATACAGATGAATAATTATTATTTTATTTAGTAGTTTATTTCAGTTAAAAATAGTGAAAATTCTAGTATTTTGTTTATAATTATGTAAAGTATACATAGTTTTTGTAGGAAAAAAAAAATCAAATCCGAAAACTTGATTATAAATTTTAAACAATAGATAAATTATAAAAAAAGGAAAAAAAAAATACAATATTTCTAAGTGCTATTTGATATGTGGGTTATTTAATAAATTTATATCCAACCCAACAGAATATTCAATCAATCCATTTAATATAATATCATTGGATTGAGTTGGTTTTTAATGCGTTAACTATCCAAAAATTTTAATAATGAATTGAATTATTTGTATTATTTTTTATCCAAATCAACCAGCCCTAAGGAGAATCGAGAGTTGGAAACTACTGTTCGATTTCAATTTCTCATTGCTACCGATAGGTATCAAAAAGAAAATCTTTTCAAAGAAAGAAAGAAGATGAGATAGGAAGATACAGTGAAGCAAATTATTCAATATTTTAAGAAGGTTATACTGAGATTCTAACAAATGA
Source organism: Balakata baccata (assembly GCA_949630135.1). NCBI lineage: Eukaryota > Viridiplantae > Streptophyta > Magnoliopsida > Malpighiales > Euphorbiaceae > Balakata > Balakata baccata. The sequence continues at coordinate 30,264 of CATIWF010175238.1, forward strand.
ATAATATCCAAAATTATCTGAAAATACATTATTCAATATTTTTTTCAATTTAATATGTATTAGTTGTCATCTATTAATAATGTCATCAAATGAAGCGAATTGAAATGCATAGAATGTACCTGCCAAGTCTTCAATTGAGCGGATAGAGTTATGTGAAAATTAATCTTAAAAGTATGATTGGTAGGTTTATATGAACCATCATTTTTAACAACTTCAAATTTGGTCATTAGACAGAAGCATCCTCTTAAAATAGTAATGCCAATTCTGCATAAGATGAAAAAAAGAAGAAGAAGAAGATAGATTAATCAAAATACCAAATAATAGCAAACAACATGCACAAAACCATATCAAAACCATAAAATAAATGCAAAAAACTAATTTTTTTTTAGGCTAAGGATCAGGAACGCACCTAGTTATCCCAACTAGGTTAGCAGAACTTTAGCGTTATTCATCATCTACTTGGGCTCACAAATATTATTAAAATAATAATAAAAAAAAAACAAATGTTCAATACAATTATAATTAAAGAATTAATGAAATCTAAACTTTTCCTTGCCGCTAAAATCAGAATAAATGGTATCTAAACAAAAAATTGGACTTGAGCACCACCAATGCATGCCATGTTTGCAATTCCAAATTTTGCTAGCGTATCTGCAACTGCATTTCCTTCACGATAGATATGAGAAACACTTATATTCATCTGAGATTGAAGCTGTAAACAGTTGGACCACTTTTCCGTAGACACTATAGAACTTGCATGCTTTTAGTCTTAAAAATATTAGTGACATATATTGAATCACACTCAAGCCATAGGTTGAACCATCTAAAATTCATATGTCTTCTCAATAGCACATATTGCTGCATAAAGTTTTGATATATAAGAATATCCAATTCCAAGATGAATTGCAAAAGTAACAATTACAAAACCTCGTTTGTTGCAAAAGATTCCTCTCCCTCCTAAAAGTCCCGACGGTCCCAATACAGAGCTATCAATGTTTATTTTAATCCAATTTGCAGGTGGAGGTCTCCAAATGACACTGATGATTTTTGGCGCCGGAGATGGATTGCCTTGCATATTAAGTTTGCGTAACACCTGTTGCTCTATTAAAGAATTGTACATTGTCCCCAATTTGAAATAATCTCCCTCTTTAATTAAGGCCCACAAACTCCTCAATGCTAGGAAAATATTAGGACTATCTCCTTCAAAAATTGCTTTATTTCTTACCTGCCAAATTAACGAAATGGCACCAACAATAGCAGATATCCAAAAAACCTACAATTGAGAACTAAAATGGATTGACGCTGCCATTTTAAAAAGATCCTCCAACGTGCCTTGAAGATAAACACGCTGGTGGAAGCACCTTGAACTAACATTCCAAATCTCTCTTATGAACGAGCACGTTAAAAACAAATGTTCTATCGTTTCAATACTAGAGTGGCATAAAGCACACCAAGAAACCAAATTCAAACCTTTTTTCACCAAGTTGTCATACGTTGGCAGGTACCCCAATCTAGCTCTCCAACATAAAATTGTTCATGATGGTGGAAGAAATTCCTTCCAATAGAACCCATATAAACTGTCCAAATTACGGTCATTTAAATTTTGATGTAGAAAATATATAGATTTTGTACTGAAGTGACCATCAGTAACTCTCATCCGCACTCAAACATCTTCAATCTCACTTAATTGTTGAACTTTTTTAATAACAATTGGAATTGTAGCAGGGATATAATCCGGAAGGTGCCAAGCACCATTTTGAAGGAAAATGGAAAATGGATATGTCATAGTAGATTGAATACCCGTAGGAATGCCCATCAAATTAGCAATAGTTGGTTGCATCCACTCATCAGTCGAAAAACGTAGCTGAGATTACTGCCTAATTAACCACTTGATACTTTGCTTCATCTCAATAAACGAGGACTTTAAGGAAGACCAAATAGAAGAACTGATATGAGCTGACTTAGGAAAGCCCGCTTCAGTCAATACTCTTTTCTTTATCAAATGTAAAGAGCAGTTTATGTTAGATATAATAGACCAGGAAAGTTTAGATAACAAAGCAAAATTAAATTCTTCAAGCTGTTTTATGCCCAATCCACCCATCTTTTTACTTTGACAACATAATTTCTATGGAACTGTTATTAGCTTTCTTGTGTCAACATTGCCTGTCCATAGAAAATTCCGAATACATCTCTCAAGCATTGGCCATTTATACACTATGAAAGAATGTATAAATGAACTATAAATTACTGAATTAATGAAAGTCAATCGTCCCGCCATAGATAAACTAGCTCCCTTCCAAGTAGATAATTTATGAATTGTTTTATTGGCAATTGACTGTAGCCATCTGCGTTTCGGAGCGCCTTCAAATAAACGAACTCTCAGATAATTAAAAGGTAGACGACCTAATTTAATTTCTGAGACATGTTTCATGCGATCTGCTCGACCAGCAGTGATGCTCTTACCAAAGAAAATATTAAATTTCATCCAATTTACATTTTGCCCTGATATTTCACCATAAATTTGCAAAAATTAGAACATCATCTGCAAACAAAAGATGAGTAGGGAAAGAGACTGCCCTATAATATGTCATTGGATTCAAACTCCCTTCAGAAACAAGCTTTTTCAACCACCGACTGAGAAAGACTTTAGCAAGACAAAACAAAATTGAAGATAAAAAATCTCCTTGTCTAACTCCTCTAGAGCCTGAGAAATAGCTATTGCAAGCACCATTGATTGAAATTGAAATTCTAGCTCATGAGATCTATTCCATGAAACAGAGCGAAAAACCAAAAGCTTCTAGCACATCAAGAATAAAATTCCAACTTAATGTATCAAAAGTTTTCTAGATATCAATTTTAAAAGCCATGTTACCTCCATAAAATTTTTTGTTCAAAATATTCACCCCTTCAAAAGCAGGAACTATGCAGTGAGAGATATTTCTGTATTTTATGAAACTATATTGATTAGAAGATATAATCCTAGAAGCAATATTGGAGAGACGATCCGCCAATATTTTTGTCACTATTTTAAAATCAAAATTTGTTTTAAGGAGTATTGTTGGAGTGTGCATAATTTTTAAGACAAATTAAAATAAAAAGTGAAATAAAAAGTATTGTTGGAGATGCTTTTAGACCAAAAAATTCTATTTTATTTATTTCAAATTTGTGGCTTATGTAGCTTATATAGCCTGCTTTAAAAAAAATTTTAATTTATTTAGGTGTTTTTATTGTGTTTCATAGTGAATATTTAGAATTGTATTTTTCAGTCTTCAAAAAAAAAAAAAAGAATTGTATTTTTCAAATTTAAACTTATTATATTTTTATATATATCATTAATATAAAATTAAATGCACATAATTTTTATTATGAAGATTGTCCTTCATATATGAGATTTTTTGTCTTGTTATGTACAGCTAATTGATGGAGTGATGAGTATCCCACTGAAAATCAGATTATCCATTGCATGTTACTATGTTTTCATTAATTCAAGTTCATATTCATTGTTTTTATATATTTTGTGTACTTTAAAATTATTTAATTTTATTATATGTTGCCGATATATTTTTTTATTATTAATGAGAAATTAATTTACATTTAAAAACAACAAGCTACTATTCCAAATTCTTTCATGATTAAATTTTAAGGTGGCAATCATTCAAAATCTTGCATTACGAGAAATTTGGAATATATATATATATATATTATGAATTTCTTAATGTGGATACTTCAAATGATAGAAATTATCCTTATTTATAATTGATATTATGAGAAATTTGTCATAATTAAATATAATTTAAATAATTAGAAATTAAGAGTATTAGTATATTGAAGAAAAAATGGTATTTGTCAGATGATTATTAATTTTAAAATTTTTAATTATAATTTTTAGTCAAACTCTTTATTAAAGAAAGATATTGAAGGAATTACAGAAGCATTAAAATGGAGTAAGCCCATAATTGATTGTCTAACTAGATATCAGCTTCTGCATTTTGCCTTCAAAATTCAAATAGCAAAAGTAAGAAAAGGGATTCTAAGCTAACAGTCTGAAAATAGAATGAACTTTCTGAAATCTGAACGGATTAGCAAATTTTATGTGGGTTTGGCCTCCTCAAGAATTTTATTGCAAGTTTTAACTTAATAATATTGGTATGTTAATTATAACTGTAAAATTTTGAATTTGTAAAAAAAAAAAACCTATGTTCGATTATTAAACAATCAGTTATATATTAAAATAACATGACTATAAATTCACTTATTTCATCATTTTTTAAATATTTTTAATTAACTGGTGTATTATCAATATAACTATAATTTTTAATTTATGTAACACCAATTAATCAAATACAGCAACACTTCAACAGCTGCTATATATAATTAAATATTAATATCAATTATTTAGGAATCATCCCTTGACCATCCACACACTTTGGAATTTCTTTTGGACGGATCAGATCCTTGTGCTAGTCCATTCCAGCAAATTCATGCGATTCACATTATTTCATATATATTATTTCAAATAATTAATTAAGAATTAATTGGTAATTAGGACCCTTAATTAAGATTGTTATTAACTAAACCAACCAAAATCTACCACATTCCCATATCATATAGTAGTTGCTCGCAACTAATGATATTATGTCTTTTTTAAATTGTAAATCATTAATTTATGACTATCACATGATTCACATCTTATAGAATAAAACTAATAATATTCAAATAATTAAAAATTAAAATAGTCACTAAGAGATAGAGTAGTATCCAAATACATTATTATCCTATATCAATAAATTAATAGTATATAATTATCAATATTTGGCATATTCTTTAGTACTTAAAGATTTTTACATTATTTCTTTTTTGTTTTTCAACTCTCTTCCGTTTGATCTTTACATATAATTGAAAAGAAAAGATAAATTAAGGATTCTAAATTCTTATTATTTTATTTACTCCATTCGTTTCATATTAACTGTGGTTTTTGGTAATTTTATTAGAATTAAGAAATCATTAATTAGTTTTAAATTTAGAAAAAAAATAAATTATAAAGGCTAAGTTACACTTGGTTTTGAAGACTAAAAATTTTAAATTCAACATAATATTAATATGTAAGTTTAAATTGATGAGTATAAGAATACATTTAGAAAAACAATATTTAATTTTTATTAATAATATAAAAGCCATAGATAAATAAATTTTGAAATTTTCTCAAAAGCAATATATTCTTAATTGCTACAATAATTGATTAATGACTGAAAAAGACTGTACTAATTGTCATTAGAAATTATAAAAATCCTCCTCAAAATCAATGGAGATAATTATTAACATTGTGTTGTTCTCATAATTTTCATCTTATCTTCATTTCTATAACTCTGTTTGGTATTACATTCCGAAAAGCATTTTTTGAAAAAAAAAATATTTTTAAATTTTTTAAAATTATAAAAACTAAGATAAATAGATAATTTTTTTCGTAACCATAAATCAACTTAATAAATTTCGGAAAAATATGATCCTTCTCATTTTTGTAAAAACAGCTTTAAAAGCTTGCTATTACATATTTTCTCTATTTCTATGTAAGCTTAAGCATCTGAATATATATGAAAATTTGCAATGAATTATATGATAAGATACTTTGGATAATATACTTCAGTTAATTAATTATGAAAATAAATAGGCCTAAATGCAATTAACAGTTCCTGTTTGGGTACTTATCAAAGACCTAATTAATGCATTGACATGATGTATTATGAGAAAACTTTTTAGATAGTCATCTAATTGTTTTCTTTATATTAATTTTTGTAATTAGTTTAGTTAATGCACAACTTATTAGACTGAATTTATCTAAAAAAATTTCGTATTATAAAAGACAATTAATCTTTTTCTTTTAGGGTTCGCAATTAATTAATTAGCACATCAGAAAAGGCCGAAGAAATAAGCTGCCTAAAATCATGAAGCTGCTCCAAGTTAATCATGCACATGTGGTCCGTGCATTATCAAATTTGGTCATATACTCACATTATTAACACTAGCGACGTTGCCTGCTAAAAATAAAAAAAAAATGAAAAAAAACGTCACGATGCAGATTTTTTCTTAATATTTTTAACTGAAGTTACTCATCATTATGAAAAATCCATATTGGCCAGAGAAACATTCTCATAATCAGGAATTAGGCCATCACTATTTAAAAAGGGTGTGGACAAACTCTTCGAATTTAATTAAAGGCATCGACTTTAAGTAGTAAGTATATATCTATTTTAAAACTTTTGAAAATTTTTTTTTTGTCACATTTCAAAATTTTATCTGATATATTCTAAACTAAGGGGATTATATACCATAAAAAAAAAAATTAGGCCATCAAAGCAAGACTCTCAAACCTTTATTATGCCTCGCTGCTTCATCTGATAGAAAATCAGCCACCCGATTCATTTCCTGGAAGATATAATTAACACGAATTTTCTAATCTTCCCTACAGATACGTGTCAGAGTAGCCAAAGGCAGTCAAAAAATAGTATGACCATTAAAATATATATTCTTTTTTTCTTATATACTACTTTTTTTTTTTTTTTATTAATATTACATTACACCTAATTATTATATATTAAATTTATCTTAATTAAATTTCACTTCTATTTTCTTATATATATGCTATAGTTATATAATTTTATATTATTTTATTCATATAAAAATTGTTAATTTGTACAGAATTTTATATAAAATAGATATAGTAAATACTTTATTTTACAGTCATTTTATTCGTCCCTCCAAATTACTAATCTATTTATTATTAATAATCATATATAAAATAAAGATATTAAATATTTTACGATTATTTTATCTGTCATTCTATTCTCACTTTTATATATGTTTTGATATCATAAAGTATACCATTACCAACCAAAATTTGATTTCAAGAATTATGATAATGTAGTAATCATAGTATTAAATTTTTTTTTTAATTGACAAGGAAATTAACTGTTTGAAGATGCACCACACGTGCAAGGATTGATTAGACATGGATATTTGGCTAAGATCGGTGAAAGTTTGATTTCTATTCCAATTATTTTGAAGAACATAATGTAATTTTCCCATCCCATCAAAGAATTTTGAAGATCAGAGCACGTCAAAGCGACACTGTTTTGGAGTCACATATTGCACGAGTGATGCTACAATTTAATTCCCAACTTTGACTAGAAAATTTTTTTCCTATTTTCTAATTTTCTTCTGATAAAGTAAATATTATTTTCATATAATTGGGTAGCCTAACCTTAAAAATGTTTGTTTTATTTTCCACCCAGTCATATCTAACCACGTGTGTGTCCCCATCGTGGCTTCATGTCGCTCCAAGGGAAGCAGGGGCCCACAAGTGCCACATCAGCTTCTGGGTTCACCCACATATGAAAGTTAGGTTTGGTATTTCTTTTTATCTTAGCCAATCACGGCTTTCCATTTGGATAAGTTCGGTTGTTTTTACGTCGGCTATGGCGGCACTGTCTGTTCCTAAATTTTGTCGTAGCTTACGTGGCAGATATTTGTTGTCGAAGCCTGTGGGCTGTGAGTAAATCTCAGCCATGAGATCACGAAGTTGCCAAAATGATTAAAATTCCTGAAATTAGGTAAGGCTGCCACGCGTAATTTCCCGAAAAGGAAAGGGGTGACTTTTATTTAGCCACTTAATTAGGATTTAAGAAAGTAAACAATTTTTAATTTTTCACTTACCGAACGCATCTTATCTTCTTTCTAATTCAATTGAAGAGAGGTTTGTCTCAAATCAAAAAAATTAAGAAATCGAAACGAGAATATGAATATGGTATTTTTGTTTTTAATATTTAAATGGAATTCACTTATATACATGTGGGACCTATCTAATTTGACAACCGATAAAAAATTGGATAGAACAATATTATTATTGTTAGAAATCATTAGTACAAGAGAAAGGTGGAAGAAATTTGAGATATGTGTTTCATACAGTATTTTTAAAATAAATTTGGCTCATATCAACGGTATTTAGAAAAACTGATATTTATCTCCCAGAATACAATAGATATCAATTAGGTATTGAATACACAATACTCACATATTACTAACTGATTATATGTTACATTCTCTATCAGTTGAGAAGAAAAAGAAGAAAATATATGAGATTTTCCCAACAAGAGCAAGACCATACAACAAGAGTCAATACTTTCTATTTATAATACATGGAAAAAACATGTGATTAATTGTGACTAATTTGTTTAAATGCTGTCAATAATGTATTTGTAACATATAAATAATGGTGAATTTAATTTTTGAAATATCAGAAAATGAAATTTTAAAAGACGAAAAGCTCAAAAGATAAGTATGGAAAACAAACGATACGGCCGTATGGATTAGTTATATACACACTGTAGCACAACGACATGAGCGTATCAGAAACAAGACCATGTGAAATGATACAAGTGTGCTAGATACTTGATCGTGTCAAACGATACGGGCGTGTCATTGTCTCATTCAATTTTCAGAAATAAAAAAAATGTAAAAATTAGACTTGATTCGGATCATGAGATTTTGGCCTGATATTCATACACTCACGCATCGCTCTATTTTGAATCATGGATTTGCACCCCCTACACTTGAGCGCGTAAGAGATAATCTTTCATGCTATTTTATTACTCATTTAAAAAAATATCTTACTATATAAACACAAGTCCAACTTTACATTTTAGTGATGTGAAACAACTTTCACTCTTATTTTCCCTCTTTATATCTCATCAGCAATGAGTTTGCTTTGAATTTCAATTTTTATTCACACATTCTCCATTTTGAGCATATAAATACATTAATTTATAATTCTCATGTCAATGAATACATATGCAGGTTTTTTTTCCAAAACCGAGTTATGAGACGTACTCGAATTACTCTCACAAAATGACTCATAATAACAATTATTATTATTTATTTATTTTTCACTAGAGAGAGATAGTGAGCCTTAAGCTACACAACAAGAGTAGTTATCCTTTTACACTTGTTACAAAGGCAAAATCACACCTAGCATAGAAGAGAACTTATAAGTATTTGGTTCAATTTTTTGGGACAATTGTTAGCTATTTGATATTCAACAGCTGTTTTAGAGGTATTTGGTAAAATATTTCAAACTGCAACTATTTGGAAAAGCTCATTGTGGAGATTTTTTGAAATAGCTGTAGCTTTTTCTGATAAAAAGACAAATATATCCTTTATAAAAATTGAAATTATTTATTTAATATTTGTTATCACTAACTCACATTCATATTTCATCATTTAACACTTCAATTATATAAAAAAAACGTATATTAAAAATATATTTAATTAATTATATTTATAAATTATATAATATATTCTGAAAATTTTTGGTATAATTATTATATTTTATTATTAAATAAATAATAGTATAAAAATAATTATTTTATTTTTTGTTTATTTATACATCATAAAAAATATATTTTGTATTATATAAATAATATTTTTATTAGTAATTTTATATTTTAATAGTAACAATTCAACCAGTTTTACCAAATATCAGTATAAATTAGCTATCAGCTGTATTCAACAGCTAAACCAAATGAGACCTTAAACTCAAAATTTTATTTTTCTACAAATAAATACTTTTGTCACTTGAGCCACACTATGATACACCTCAAGTGTAAGTGTAGAGAACAATATTATTCTTTTAATTATATGAATTATAAAATCAAATAGTTTAATTGTGCATTGTTGTAGTAAGCTCGACTCTTTCTCTATATATAATGCAGCAATGGGATTGTAAAGTTAATTAATTTTCTTTTCTAATTATCAGTCTTTTTAAGCAATTAATAATTTATTGTAACTGCTAAATGCTTCTTCTATATATATAAAATATTAGAATTTTTAATTTTTAATCTTGTCATATTATAAGATAAATACTCAATTATTGAATTATTAATTTAAGAGTTAGGTGATAAGCATTATGGTATACTAAAAGATTGAAAAGTAATTTTCAACCAGACATGCTTAATTATGCATAATTTTTTTTTTTAAAGACAAGACATGATTAATATAGGGATCTACAACCCTAAACAAAATTATCAAAAACATGTGCTTTCGGTAATTTAATTGTTTGCCTAAAGAGGTTAATTTTACAATTAATTTGTGCAATTACTTTGATAAAGACCAAAATGGTTAAAAATAATATTAATTATAATATAAATGGCATTCCGTGCAGCTACACGTCTGTTGGACACAAATAATTAGTTGGAATTCATAATAATATACTACATTCATTTCACTAATTTCCGGCCAATTTATTGATATGGATAACTGGAAATCTAATGTAATAGTTGATATATTACTATAAATTTGATATGACGGTTGATGTTTTACTAGAAATTTGACGTGATAGCTGATATACCACAGGAAAATTGGCAAAAATAACTTTAATGTAACAAAAATATAATTTAGTAATTTTTTTGAAATAAAAAAAATATTTATAATATTATAGATGAAATTAATTCCTCTTTTTGGTGTTGCATTTAAATTAAAAAAAATATTCCATTTGTCGAGAAAAAAAAAAGATTTACTCTCCATTTTTTATAATATGATATTATAAACCACTCACTTTTTTTGAACGGTAATTATTTTGTTTACAAATATACTCTTATTTATATATACTTATTAAATATAGCTAAATGTATATTTATTTATTTTTTCAACTCTAGCCTTAAATAACTCTTGAAATTGACATTTACATGAATATTAATTTAAATCTTGTATTAAAAAAATTAAACGGTTATTTTTAAAATAATAACAAATGAAGGGTGTTTTGAGAAAATATCAAACAAAAATCATTAAATTAACTAAATTAACTTTAAATATATGTGAAAACAGAACTAAATATATATTTTCTGAACAGAGAGAATATTTAATAGCCTTAATTATGGAGAGAAAAAAAAAAGCAAAATAGGACTAAATTATCCCTATATAGATATATTCAAAATTGAAAAAATATATAAAATTTTATAAGACTATTTAATACATATAAGCTTAACACAATCAGAAAGAAAAAATTAATATTGTATTGCATATATAAAAGTAACAATAAATTATAATTTTTTTTATTTGAAAAAAAAAATTAGTTTAGAATGAAGTAGACCGGCTTCAAGCATTTCCTTTGGTTCAAAATAAAACTTCTACCTCTTTCACACCTTTTATTAGTTATTGCCCTTTTTTGAGTAAATCCATAAATGGACAAAGGTTTATAATTGGCTTACGTTAATCATTTGACAAATGCCTTTTGAGAAAATATATTAAGGTTATTATGATTCCATTTTGGTTATCAATAAAAAATTTTAAACCTTTATTCTTATTAATTTTTTACTTATATGTAACTGCAGTTAAATTTGAAATAATACTTGCATTTCAATAAATGCTAATTATTAATTAATTTTTAGATATTAGAAAAGAAAAAAAAAGTTAGTTTTAATCAAATAAGGAAAAATAAATTCTAATTTGGATTTTGAAATATGCACTTCAAAGTCCAAGTAATCAAAACTAACGCCGGCGTTATAAATTCGATGTTCATAATTAACATTTATACAAATTAATTTATTAATTAACATATTGCCCATAATTTTTTCGATAAGCATTGGCCATAATTTGAATTTTTTCAAATGTTTTCATTTTTTTTCTTTTAATATTTAGTTTATAATTTTTTTTCTAAAAATATATATTTTTCAACTATTTAGAAATTTAGATTTGTATGTTTATTTTCTAAATTTTAGAGATGATATCAAACTCAAAATCCTTGATTAAGTGAAAAGTAATCTCTACTATTTCATCAGGAAACAACATTTTTCTAAAAGCTAAATCTTGTGTCAATATAGATTAAGTCCACTCTACAATATGAACAATTAAATAAAGCATTAAATGGAGTATGAATCTTCAACTCCATGATGGCTATGGATTTGGTAAAAATACAATAAAACTGTTCTTCCTCACAAATAGTAAGAGGAAGGGCCACTCACAGTCCCCCATCTACTTTATATTTATTATTTATTTTGGTTTAATTATGATTAATATAGATGAGAAATTTTTAGGCAGATAAGATCTATTAGACCAATTCAATCATATAATGACATACATTTAATTATTTTATTTTCATTTTTACATCAACCAATAAAAATAAAGCAATTAAATGCATATCGTTGTATGATTGGATTGGTATACAAACATAAACATTTAATTCATTTAGTTTTCTCACTTATAAAAATTGGAGTATATCTCGAGTTCGAGTCTTCTCGCTAATATTTACTAATATTAATGTGAGTTTATAACTTTTATAATGGATACAAATTAATGAATGAATCTATCTCCTATTTTGTAGTCTACGGTCTAATAAGAGAGTGTTTAGTTCAACTGTTAGATATAGTTAATAGATTTTTGAACCTCCAGCATCTAAACAAATGTATTTGGTAAAATTTTATAATTAACAGCCGATATTTGATTCTAATACTAATAAGTTGTTGTTTGAAAAAATTCTATTTGGAGTTTCTCACCATCAACTTTTAGCTAATTTTATTTTATTTTTAAATTGGACTATATTATCCTTATATATTTTAATAATTAAAAAAATACTTATTTCTTTCAAATTAGATTTTTTAATCAATAAATTATTTATAATTACAAATATAAAAAAATTACAAGTAATATTTAAACTAGTAATATGATTTATTTTTATATGGAAAAAATATACAATATATTTCTAATTGCTATATATTTTATTTAATATATTAAGTATAAATAAATATATCAATCATTCAATAACTATTAGCTTCATTTAACAGCTAAGTCCAACGGTACCTAAATCTCATAATTAAAAAAAGAAAACCATTTAACTCATAACTAAGAGGTGTTTGGCAAAAATAAAAGTTAAATAATTTTGAAAAAATTCAACCTGTAAAATTCGTATTAAGAATTAGGTTTTCATAAGATGCTAATTAAGAACCATATTTTTTCTTAATAAAAAAATAGATAATTGCAGCTGATGGCCGATTAATAACCGGGCATTAGGCCATAGGTGTAGCCTATGGATAACAGTGGGGTTAGGATTTAAACACTGAATGAGGAATATGGTCCCTCAAACTTAACTTAGCATTTTGCTTGTGGGACTACTAGTCATCTAAAATCTCTGATTCAATCAGGGTACAGTACACCCATTGCATGCATATAAAGAATTATTTATTTATTTCCCAGATGAAGACTGCCATCTTAAATCCAAAACCTAATTAATCCAAGAATTCTTATGCTGTGAACGTTTCAACAATTAAGAATGTGTTTAAAAAATATATATATATATATATATAGAAGTGTACAAATGGATAGCTTTGGTTAAACAGAAAACAACTAACTTAAAGACTTGGAAAAGGACAAAACAGAATGAGTTGCAATCTGAATATTTACGTACAGAGTTAATAGAGATAGAGAGTGATATGTTGTTGGTCAAACTGAAGAAAAGAAAGAAAAGACATTACAGCAAAGTTAAAAAGATAGAGAACTATTGAAAAGCTTAAAAACCACCCACCTTAGCTGCCTTAAGAACCACGCTTCTTCTTCCCAAAAAAAAAAAATAACCCATTATTTATGAGCTTCTATTCTTCGTAGCTTCTCTTTTTCTTTTAACAGTTGACAACACCACCACCTTTCTTTCTGGGTTACAATTCTCCTCTTCAAATGTTTTGTATAAAAATTCATTAATTAGGGTTTTTTGTGTAGATTTTTTAGGCATGGAAAATTATAGTATGGTTAATAGAGATGACGAGAAGCTGGAATTGCCTCCTGGATTTCGATTTCACCCAACTGATGAAGAGCTTATAACCCATTATTTATCTCCAAAGGTTGTTGATAATTGTTTCTCTGCTAGAGCTATTGGTGAGGTAGATTTGAACAAGTCTGAACCTTGGGATTTGCCTCGTAAGTTTGATTTGATTTTCCTCTGTTTTTTCTCTTTCTGTTTCTTGCAATATTAACTAAGCTGTGAGAATTGATGGTCTTCTTTTTCTGTTTAATGAAGGGAGAGCCAAAATGGGTGAAAAGGAATTGTATTTTTTCTGTGTTAGAGATAGAAAGTACCCAACTGGTTTAAGAACAAACAGAGCTACTGATGCTGGTTATTGGAAGGCTACAGGGAAAGATAAGGAGATTTATAGGGCTAAAACCCTTGTGGGAATGAAGAAAACTCTGGTTTTTTACAAAGGGAGAGCTCCTAAAGGAACAAAAACCAATTGGGTTATGCATGAATATAGATTAGAAGGAAAATACTCAGCCTATAATCTCCCTAAAACACCAAAGGTCTAATAATTCTTCTTGCTCTGTTTTCCCCCCCTTTTGTTATTCTTATTGTTTTTGGGATGGAATATTTGATGATTTATGTTGCTTCTTTTGTGATTTTGCAGAATGAGTGGGTTATTTGTAGGGTTTTTCAAAAGAATTCAGGTGGGAAGAAAATTCATATTTCAGGTTTGATGAGGCTAAGCAGTTATGGAGATCATGAATTAAGGCCATCCTCCTTATTGCCTCCATTAATGGATTCTTCTTCTGCACACAACGGCAATGGAAGAGATGCATATCACGTGACCTGCTTCTCCAAACCAACGGAGGATCAGAAGCCACAAGAAGATGTAATTGACAGCTTCAACACTTCTTTCTTGGCATCTTCATCTTCTTCCACTCTGTTTTCGAAATCCTCTGTTCCAAACTCTTTCTTTTCTTCTCAAATATCAACCAATTATCAAAACCTGCACTACCCAGATTCTGTTCTGGTGCCAGAACAGTCCATCCTCAAGATTTTAATGGAAAATCAAGGACCCAACACCAAGCACTACAATTCCAGGATTGAAATTTCACAGGATACTGGTCTTAGTCCTGACATGTCTTCAGGGGTGATCAACCCTGAACTGGTACAAAAATCCTTTGAGGATACAAGTTCTGTTGGACCTGTAGACCTTGATTGTCTATGGAGTTATTGAATATACACTCTAAATTTTATATCATTCATATCTTATTTTGAAGACCCAAGGAAGCAGTAGAGTTTTTAGGTATCGTTGTTGTTATATAATTGTGGACTGTGTATAGATTCCCTGCATCCAATAATAGCAACTGAAATTGAAGGATTTGCTTTTTGCAAACCACTGCCGTCCTTTTTTAACATTTCAAATGCTTGTACAAAAAAAGTGCATTTGGGAAATTAATATATATGATTAATTGTAATTGTTGTTTCTTACTTCATTTTTATGCCTTTGCTTTGTGTTCTTTTATATATATATATACATATATAATTTTAAAATTTAAATTCAAAATTTTACAATTCTACTTATTATTCTAGTGCTAGAAGCTAAAGTTTATTGGTTTGGGTTTAAGCTCAAAATCTTAGAACTTTGAAGTTACCACTCGAGATACTTTTTGATCTAAGAACAACCAAAAAATGAGACTAATTAATTCCAATTTGAGCTAGTGATGAACTCACATCACTTTTTATTAAAAGCGATGAATTTGGAAATCATGTAAATTCACTTTTTTTTTTAATTAGAAGATGCAATAGACCGTTTACTTTATAATAGAAGTGGTTATTGTTTAATACACATCACAAAAATATTAAATTTTCATCAATATTAGTAAGTAATAGCGAGTATATTTAAATTTTAGACTTCTTGCAATTTTCACAATCTAGTAGAAATATCAATCAAGTCACCTCTTGATTGGCAGTATATGTTTTTAGGCTATATTTGAATTGATGAATTTTAAATAATTCATGAATTTATGTCAAATTCATTGTTTAACTACTTTAAAAATATTAAAATTCTTAAATTTTAAAAAATCTCTCATTCTCCAAAATCTTTCATTTTTAAATAAGTTGATTTCTCATCTCCTATGTGAGAAAGTTTAACATTCATGAACTTTGAATAATGAGAAATTGTTCAAAATTGTTCATAATAAATTAATAATATTTTAAAACCATCTTTAATTCTAAAAACGTAAAAATTATTTTTTCTTTTAATTTCAACTAATAGCTTTAGTTTATTATTATTATTATTATTATTATTATTATTATATAGTGTTAATATACATTAAATTATTAATAAAAAATATTTTTAGCAATGTAATTAAGCATAATAACATATAATAACTTTATTTTTTTATTTTTCAACTCTTAAAATAAGTAATTTTATTTTAAAATTTTTTAAATACATAGTATAAATTGATTGTATATGCTTAATTAATAATAAATTATCAATATTTAATAAATGGTAAAATTAAAAATTAATTGTTAAATTCATGGATTGTAGTTATTGAACCAAACACAAGTGTAAGTTCACAATATATGAATTTTATAGTTAAACTAAACAATAGAATTCTTAAAATTTATGGATTCACAATCCATAAATTTTTTAAAATTAATGAATTTTAAAATTTTTCAATTCAAACGAATTTTAAAAATTTCATTGATTTTAAATTTTAAAATCCATGGATTTCACCATCTATGTTCAAACTATGTTAGATGTTGCCAAAAAACAAAAAAATAGTTCGAACCTATGTTTCTTTACTTCAAGTTTTAATAACAAAAATATGTCAAATTTGTTTTAAAAATAATTTATTTAGTACATAATGTTGTAGAAACTGAATATTGAATCCATAGTTTCACATTTTTGCTATGAATAATCATGATATATGTACCCATTGAGCTAGCCTCATTTGGTTATTTTAATGACCTATATTTACTTTGTTAGATTTATAATTATCCTAAGAATACCCATTAGAATCTTCATAGAAATTGGTTTTAATTAAATTTTTATATGGGTTAAAGTATATATATATGTTTCCTTTATTTTTTTTTCTTCGAAGGTTAGGCGACCAACCAAAAGTTATCAATCATTAAGAATAAATGAGTTTATGAAGAAGCACATAGCGTGTCAAAGGAAGCAAAATCATCGTCCAATTGAACCACATATTAACTAGTGGGTTTATTTATTTTATTTTTGTAGTCAATTTAATTTTTTTGGTATTAAA